>VZRN01003153.1:820303-861716 GCA_013397935.1 Dasyornis broadbenti | reverse complement strand
CAGATGATTTTCATTATGAACTATTTTGGTGTCACTTGGAAAAATTTATTCCAGGTTAAGCTGGCACAGAAGTCTGTTAGTGAACCTTTACTTCAGAACTGATTTATATATATTAATTAATAACTGATAAGGCATTTTTCAGAAAATTTTCAGTATTCTGCATCTTATAATATTTAAGATTAAACCTTTTTCTTCAATAATAATAACAATATTATTATTTTTCAATAATAATAACAATACTTTAATAATACTTGATTTTTCCCAAGTTCTGTAGCACATTAATACTGTTCACTTTTATACTAAGGGGCTATGTAACATCTGTTATCATTGAAGGAATTGTTCAAATTTATTCTAGTTTGTGTACAGTTCTTGTTGGAAAAATGTTCTAGCATTATGTATCAGTGAAGAGCCTGATGGGAAGGGGTAGCAGCCATGCTTGAAAGGGTAACAGAGAAAGAATTAGAAATGTGAAGTGTTGTTGAGTGGTGAGGAATACAGAACTGTGCACAAAAACAAGAAATTGATATCCCTCTAGACACAGACAACAAACAGTGAATAATTCTTACCAGAGAGAAGAAACGTTTGCCCTGCCTAAGAATTCTGCTGTCACACAGTTCTCTGGCTGTATATATCAGTATGGGAAATCTTCCAAAAGATGACCTTTGTCTCCCGAGTGGCATTTTGTATTTCATTCCTTGAGACTCTGACATCTGAAAGCTTCCTTCTCTGTTTGTGTGGCCAGACCACTTCAGTGTCCTTTTGGTCATGGTAGTATCACAAGACAGGGATATATTTAGAGAGCAGAAAGAAAAAAAAAATAGAGGTCAGGTAGAAGAGTAGGAAAAAGATATATAATGGGAAAAGATGACAGCAGAATCATAATTTTCACATAAAAGGAGATGTCTAGCATCTCAAAGCTCCAGGGCATGTCACGTAGGACCTTCTGGATGGCTCAGTCCAATCAAAGCATCTCTTAGAACAAGGAATATGCCAGCAGCCCATCTTGAGCCTCAAAATCAAACTCTGCTTCCTTCTCACCAGGTGTTTTGATGAGTGACACACTGAATAGGTGCTCTTTTCCTTCCAATTAGGCTTAGCATCAGAAACTTTGACCTTATTTAAGCCATTTTTCATATTTTTTTCAATTACTTGAAAGGTCTCAGCATGTTATTAGAGTTTAGTCATTATGCTTCCTGTTTTGAATGGATTCAGACTTGAGGTGGAGTCAATTGTGACCCCACAGTGGGATCAACTGAAATCAACTGTAGTTGACTTCTATAGATTTAGGGTTATCTCTAATACAGAGTGAAATTTCTCCTCTTCTTTTTCTCCATGTTTTAATTATTCCTGTGATACACAGAACTTTCTGCCAGGCCCAGGAGCTCCAGTTCCTCCTGTCTATTCCTCAGCCTGTGTGCATTGGTACACATATATATAAGATGGTTGGTCTTCTGGTTTTCATCTTGGGAGACAGCTAAGGAACATTCGTTGCTGCTCTGGTTAGCCTGGCTTGTTTCCCTGGTGTGAGAATTGTTACTTTAGACCTTATGTCCAAAGTCTTTCTGTTTAAAGCCCACCTCACCAAGTTGGTCATCCTGCTGCTCTTGGTCTAGCAACATTCCTTCAACGAAAAAGTATTGTTGAGAGATGTGAAGTTTGGACAGGCTGTTGCCTCCAAGCAATTAGCAGACCTTGCAGAAAACACCAGAGTGGTGAGAGCAGGTGGTGAGTGGCGGAAGGGGCAATGAGGAACAATTCTCTGAGTTCACAGCAACCATTAAATAAAGTTGATGGAAGGTGGTGTAATTAGAGGGCTTTTTGGGCTGAATGTCATTAGATTAAATTTATCTGCTATGAAGAGTGGTCTACCATGAGTAATAAGGTCTGGAAGTGTTTTTAATTGGCAATAATGCACAACACAGTTTAATGTGGTTTATTTCCTACCATTTATGTGTCTAGATTTGAAAGAGAAACACCTCTTTTAACTAGTCACACGTTTTGTTCTTAGATGTTCCTTTATATTTTTAGTTGAGAGAAGTCTTTAATCTGCTGACACAGACCTCATTTTGGCAAGGTATAAAGAGCTTCTTAGGTTGTGCTAACAGAAGTCCATCCTCTCTGGCATGGCAATGTTTCTGTAAACAAGGCCAGATTGGATGGGGCTTTGAGCAGCCTGGTCTAGTGGAAAGTGAGCAGCTGACCCCTGCTGACCAAAGGGATATTCCACAGCATATGTTGTCATGCTCAATATACAAAATGAAGATAAAAAGGAGGAAAGTGGGGGACATTTGGAGTGATGGTATTTGTCTTTCCAAGTCACCGTGACACGTGATGAAGCCCTGCTTTCCTTGAGATAGCTGAACACCTGTCTGTCCATGGGAAGTACTTTTTGTTTTGCTTTGCATGTGTGTGTCTTTTGTTTCCCTATCTAATTGTCCTAATCTCAGCCCACAAGTTTTCTCACTTTTACTCTTCTGATTCTCTCCCTGATCCCACTAGTGGGGAAGTAAACAAGTGGGTCCATGGTTACTTGGTTACTGGCTGGGATTTAACCACGACAAGTTCAAATGCATAGACCAACAGTACTCTTTAAAGTGCCATGAGAACAGCAGAAAAATAACGATTAAATAAAGAGTAGTGCTATTACAACGGGGTAGAAACTTACCTTACCTTTGTGGGGACAAATGGCAACAAAACAGTGAGAGAAAAGGTCTGTCTTAAGAGTTTTGGTGCACAGTGCCTGTTCTTTTCCAACATGCAAATGCATGGTTTTACAGATGTTGATTACTAGAAAGTACTTTCTCATATAAATGTAGGCAGATTACCTGGATGACTCTTGACAATTTTCCCTCTCTTTTCCCCAGGTTTTGCAAATTCCCATTTTTTTTTCTATACAAGCCATTCCTGTATTCAGCAGACCCTTTCAAAGATACCTTTTTGACAGACGTTTTTATTGTTCCCCCACTCCTCAGGTTTTCATATTTGACTATTAGACATGCAACAGTAATAGTTAAAACAAAAGCCGTCCTCACAGTGTGGGGGGAAGCCTGTAGAAATAGCTGGTTGATGCTTCACACAACAGTTAATAGCTTATTCACCATCTATAAAAGATGCAGAGAACAGAGTATCTATTGGACAGCTGAGGGCAGTCAGCTCTCAATTCCATTTGCACAATGGCATCCCATTAAATAGGATCCCAAATTAATGTTTGTATCTCTCAGTTGTTATATTCCAAGATGGCGCTATGAGCTCTTTGCATGATCAGTAGCATTCCCTATCACCTGTGCACTTTCACAGACGAAGGAAGCAAACAGAGCCAGCACTCTGCTGTCAGGAGGGAAAATATCTACCTAGCAAATGAGAGGCAATGAAATAAAAGTAGAAGCAAAGCATCTATGTTAAAACAGGCTTTGTGCTGTGCTGAGACTTTCATAGCTCTTGATGCTATGTCCAGTTCAAAAAGTATCACAGATACATACAGAACACAAAAATAATGCCAAATCTGAGCACAGGGATTCAATTTACTCCTTGGAGAGCTAAGATGGCTTTTAGAGCTACATCTTTCTGTATGCAAGTGTTTGTACTTGTGTTTGCATAGACAAACATACAACAGGAGAATTACAGAATAAAATCTGTATATTTGTTTTGCCTTGATGCAGTCTTCAAAATGAACCTGTTAACTATGAATTCCTTTCATTTCTACCATACAGTTTGTGAGAAATTGGGGCACTTGTCCTTCATAAAATATGATTTAGTTCATGAAAGTGTAAAACTACTAAGACTTATTTCTTCTAGAAGAACCTGAACACTTAAGCCATCTGCATTCAGCAGTTCTACCATGCTGTTTATTTAAATGAGAATTTTTAACAAAAAGGTTACTTCATTGGGCCAGTTCAGCTTGTTTGCCCAGCAGGAGCTCCCCACTTTATTTAAGCTTTTAAACTCCATATCAGTAGCATGAGTTGATGTTTAGTGCACAATAGGGATACAGTATAGCCTAATATATGCATTTTTCCTTCGGAATTCTAATGGTTTAGTACTGAAGGAAATTTACACAAGCCTTATAGAAATTAAAGCAAGGCATTTATTTCATTCAGAGAATGCAGTGACTTCCAATGGTTGCACTGCTAAGGACTCTCAGCTTTGAAAGAGACCTTTTATTGTGCAGGAAGAAAGCTCAGATATAGCACTAAGCGAAAATTTCAGAGTCCAGATTAGCATGCCTAGCAACTCATTGCTGTGTACTGTTTTTTCCCAGTCCCCTACTAGCTGAACTCTTTCCGTACATCTTTAATTGATTGGGTTAATATAAACCCTCAGCACTACCAGTGTTTGTGTGGCCCCCATAATAAGGCTATTGTGTGCTTCTCTCTACTCTTGTGTTCCCTATTTAGGAATGTGTCGCTCTGAGCAGTTCAAAAGTGTGAGCAAATGAAAAAAGCCACAATCACTTCATTAATGATTTGTAAACAGAATATCCAGTACTGACGCCACCTGCATGGGCTTTCAGAAGTAAAAATACTGGATTTGCTGAAGCTCTGTGTAGAATCACTGTGGAATTTAATTCGGCAGAGTAAATAAATGCCCCAATTAACACTTTTACACTCAACCAAATGGTTGTATTTAGAGGAAACAGTTTCTTTCTTCAAGGAAAAATTCAAAGGAGACATGGGATAAAGATAAAAAAGAACACCCCAAAAACAAACAAACAAAAAATAACCCTTAAATCTCTCTGAGCAAGTTTTACACAAGACGGCACACAGCAGTGGTTGAAGTTATAAAGGCAGACAGCAAAATGTGTTTAAAAAAGGAATGTGAAGTAAGAAAAAAGTTCACTGAAAATTTCAAAATAGCAGCAAATGTGTTTATAACTTCAGTTTGCTGCTGCTGTAGGCCTCATTAAAGTAAGCCTTTGTTTTTTCCTTTTCAAACACTACCTATTATGACAGCTAGAAACAGCTTACCAGCTGCATACTGTCATCTTGGCCTGCCAAGATATCATGTAATCATTCTCAGAATCTGAAAATGGGTATCCACCACTGGCTTTGTGAAGATGTCAAAAAAACTAAAATTGCTCTGCATGCATATAGTTCTAACTACACTGCATAGTTGTTGATTTAAGAAAGACTTTTAGTAAGCCCTACTGAGGTAATATTTATCTACTGTACCTTTCTAAATTAGAGGCAAGCTTCTTACATGGCAGCAGATATGCACAGTTTTAAGACCTGTCAAATACTGTGAAGTTCCTTCAAATACAAGGAAAGGAAATAAGAGTCAGGCTTCTTTGTGAAATGCCAGGCATTCAGCCACTCACTGGTGCCTGCAATGACAACCCAAACTCCCTCATCAGCCAGGGGATCACCAGGCTCTCGTATCTGATCTGCCATCCTTCTGTACTCTGCCTGTTACTAAAGAAAACATGTTGCAAAGGAAGGAGACATGAAAAGGAAGCTCTGAGTACTTTATCCTGCATTTCTAAAACTGTCTGTGTCACACAGGACCATAAAATCCCATAAGTAAACAGCGGAGTGGGTCCACATTTTCACTGGAGCAGGTGAGGAGAAACTTTGACCATGGTCAGATACAGAGAGCATTGCAGAGGGAGTCTTTGGAGGGGAGAGTGGCCTCTGAGTGAGGCGTGGTTTCTACAGCACCACTGCTCTCTTTCCTACACTCAGAACAAACATAGGCTTTCTCACTTCAGAGAGGGATTTCAAAACACTAATTCTTCTTTATGGAGATGAAACAGCTGCCCATCCTGGGGTATATATTGCCCTTCCCCGCACTCCTCTTTTGCAGTTCTCTGTATGATGTGTTTGTGGGCAGGGTGAAACAGGCTCTGTCACCCCAAAACATAGCAGGATAAAACATTTTCTGCAAAGCTCAGCCACCGATGAAAAAAAAAATAAAAACCAAACCGCACACTGAAGGGGATTTTTAGGTAAGAAAGAGAATGCAGCAGATGTTGTTGATGTATTGACTGAGGTGGGTTGGGGGGAAAATACATCTTGGCTACTATAGGCAGTGCTCCTCCTGTCCCACATTAATCTGAAGTAAGAAGAGATGCAAAAAAGGAAGTTCAGAATTTTAATAACATACCTCCACCAATTAAAGAGTACAAATTAGGTCCAAAAGGACTTGGGAACTCCTGAAAGCTTGCAGAAAAATCAGTCATCTTCACTGTGAGATGCTATCCATTTCCCAAGTGTTTGACTATCTATCATTTTAATCGTTTCTAGACCATTGACTAACTGTCCCATACAAAGATGTAAAGCAGGAGTAACGGAAAGGGAACATAATTCTAGGATCCAGAGGTTATACGTGATTGCATCAAGAAAAATATTGGCATAATATTACTGTGAAGCTCTTTGTCATTATTGTTGGCTTCACTCTCATTTCTCATATACAGGCTTATGGTAGTATTATGTTATTTTCAACTACAACTCTGAAGCATGTTTTTGCAAAGTTTTGGGTATTGCTTGAAAGATTGAATGTTATAAACAAGGTCTAAAGGTCTACCAAAATTGCTCAAACTAGTATACAAATATATTGAGCAAGGAGAACCCTGAGGCAGTCAGTATTCCTGGCAGGAGGTGCAACAAATAAAACAAATCACAAGAGTTAGCAGAAGCATGAGTTAAAGTACAAATAAAGGTAATATGTATCAATAGCACTTCCGTCTTCCTCCACAGACAGAGGTTTCTGGACGGAACAATTCTGGATGGACTAGTTAGAAGTCTTGCTGGTTTCCCTGCACATTGTATGTAAGGACCAATTATGCAAAGCCATGCAAAGCAGAAAAACTTATGGTGCCTGAAAGGTCTCACAAATTAACAGGCAAGATTATTGCCTAACTGCATGCCAGAAGCCCACTTCCTCTCCTATTTTAAGCAAATGTTGGCAAATATAGCTGACTATTTAACCATTGCAGATGCCTCCAGCACCATTACAAAGCAAAAAGATACATATAATGAACATATTCCTTACTCTGGGAATGTGTGCAAAATAGCATGGATTTAGAAGATCCTAAAGCAGGCAAGCAAGCAAGCTGACCATTTGCTCATCTGGTACTGACGATGATGATACCAGAGACGTTTATTCTGTGACATGCTTTGTTTTATTTTTTTTTGTGCATTTCTTCATATTAAGACCTAACTGTGCAACAATCCTTTTGGTTTTCCTGATTCTCTTAGCAGGACACTCACAAATATAGGAGTGGAGTTTCAGTGTGTTCTCAATTTTAACTTCTGAAGAGACCATGACAGGAAGGAATAACACAGAGCTCTCCCTTCCTACCAACCAGACACAGGTCACATTTTGTTCTTTGTATGTAGTGTACATTGTGGAAAAATGCAAGATGATTTCTTCCAGAAAATGTACTGCAACCCTAACAAGCAAAAACTATTTCACAGCCCCACAACAAGAGTGTTGGACAAGTTATTCTAATAAACATGGCTGCAGGGAAAAGCCATTCAGAGCCTTTGGCTGCCCAACTAGCAGACAGCATTTACCTGTCTTATATGGAATGAACTACACCAGCATTTTCTAAAGCTTTCCTATGTGTTCGAAAGACACAAGATGCCCCACGTATTTACATCCACAAATATCTGACTTTGTTACATGACCTTCCTTGTTCCTTTTAGAAGCACAAGAACTATGAACACGACAGCCTGTCCTCCAATTTCGTCCTTGGCCATATTTGCTGGATAGTACCTTCTCTCTGTCTTAACCTTCTGAAAATGCAGTTTCTGCTAGATAACCTACTCAACATACTCTGGAAAATTCTGATTGTTGTAGTCACTGAAATGGTATTCTCACTAAAAATAGTGGGTTACAGCATCCTGTCCTAGGATAACTAGCTGGATATTGAGTAAATATTTGGAAATAATTTAGAATGAACAACTTCTGTTTGTAAAGTGTTTTTGAAACACAGTAGTTAGGCCTTTCAGGGCAGACACTCAGAAATAGATAACAGATTTACTTGTAAGTTTGTGAATGTAAGCTAAAGCTTCTTATGAATCAGTATTACTAAATTCTATGCATAGTGATAACTTCATATTTAAAATAACTTTGTATATCTCATGGTTCAGCAAACAAGCAAAGAAAATTTAATGTATGGAAGGTATGATTCCAAAGTTAAATATCTAGATTTTGGAAGACTGTCAAATAACCATTTTGACTCAAAATAGTCTCCAAGCATATATTTGCACAACTTTATTTCTTTCAAGAAAACCCAAATTTCTCAAGCTGGCCTGGTCATTGTTACTGTCTTTCTAGGAGAAAACACCAAAATGCTTTGCAGAAAATAATTTTTTGTCTTTTTTTTTTTTTTTTAAACTTTCTTTTTTGGCTCTACCTTTTCTTTGCATTTTGCAAAACCAGTTATATTCCCTAGAGTATAATGAGAAATTATATTTGTTGGATTTCAAATTATAGAAGAGGAAATTGCACAGTGACCCTTCCTTATGTGCAAGAAAATCTTATCATTTTCTACTGAAAGGGGAGCATGTGAAAGTGTGTGATGCCTTTGAGAAAAGAAGCAGCCTTTTTGCAGTGCTAACAAGCTAAAGCCTACAAAATCATCTCATGAAGCTGAGCATTTGATTCATTTAAGAACTCATGCCCGTCATTATTTTGAAATTTGCTAATTCCTCTTACACAATCTTTAAATGCCTTAGATTAAGCACATACTAGAATGTGACAAAATCAATTATCTTCACTATAAACTTGGGTAACTCATTTTTGAAAGAAACAAAAAGTCTTCGCTTTCTTAAAGAGTGTGGTCAATGATTTACAATTCCACTTGGGAATGTTTTCTAATCTACCACTGAAGGTAAGTGGAAAATTAGAGACAGATTTTTCCATTTCAGAGAGGCACTGAATAGGGAGGAAAGACTGCTGTTCTTTGCAGTTGTGAACAGCAAAATTCACTCATTTCCCTCTAGTTCCTCATCATGAATTCATATTACTTCATATATTTCTGTGACTCTTATTAAGGTGTAGGCAAATATAATGAAGACCAGAGGAAAACAGCATAATGAAAGGCATTTTTCAGAATATGTGTCTGCTTCGGTCTTCTTTGTGACTTAATTTTTGTTTTTCATATTGTAAGAGTCTGATTCACAGCCATATCTTTTCTGGTGGACTCCAGAAATCTCATTGAAACTGAGGAAAACAGCTATTTCAATTTTTGGTGTGATTTTTTTCTTAGACATATCTGGACATCTTGAAATTGTCTTTGCAAACGAGGGTGGTGCTCAGTGGAAAAGAGTTCAAACTTGTCCAGCTTCTGTTTTTTTCTCACAACAGTGCAACATTTAATTAATAACTAAGTGTAGTACTAAAACCTGACTTTGTTCAGCCTTGTATTAAACTGTGAAAAGGACATTCATACCTTCCCTGTCTCATTAATAGATTTTATGCACAATGATGGCAATAATAACGCAACACAACATATATATTTTGGTGTCTTTTATTTAGATTAAAATTGCATAGTGGTTGGTTGACAGCCTATAAATAGTACAGTCAAACGTCAACTTGACAACTTCAGTTCCACACTGAATAAAATTAGCAACTAGCAGTATCTAATCACGACTACAATACATTTTCTTTCAGTCTAAGTGGGACATGACCATGGTGAGTCACAAGATCTTCAAATAACCACCAACCTGGGTTCCCTCAGAAGGAGCACCTTTTAATTCCTTGCATGAGCCAAAGGGGGTGCTATCAGCTGCTGCAGAAACTGCTTTGGGAGCAGGGAATAAGTAGAAGGTGTGAATGGAGTTAATTATTTAATTATATTTTGGCATATGTTTCTGCTTGCTTGTTTTAATCTATGTAGGTAAGTGAGAATGAAAGCTTGAAGAAAAAGCATTGTTTGTTTTTTCCTTTGGTATAAGTATTTTTTAGCACCACTTAAAATACTACATAATAAAAAAGATTGTGAGACTCAAGGTGTATCTCCTTGTTTTAATTTAGTAGAACTTAGAGGTTTGTTCATTCTGTAACTATATTTTCTTCCCTGAGAGCGTAGATTAAATATGTGCTTTAAATGTGTATTCTGTATCTCAATTATCAAACATATTTAAGTGGTAGAAGCTGTACTGCTGCTATATGTTGAAGGGAAAGCAGTAAATACTGGCTAGTGCATTATTTTTGCCTACCAGAAAGGAGTCATCTGCCATTTCTGTGGTTTTATTTTTGTGTATTTACTTTCCCTAGCTACACTAGAAAGCTTGTTATTCCTTAGGGCAAGAAAGTTTGAAAATAACATGCTTCAAATGTATTTTACTTTCTGATTGTGAGTGGCACTGTTAGTTTGATCCCTACATGTTAAAATATTATCAGCTTTTTTTCTTTCCTAGAGTAGATCCTTTCAAAGATGAAAACTTAAACATGATTTTTACTTCAGACTTTTTATTCTGACCCTTCAAACGGGAGAAAAAACCCTCACCATGCAGTTTACAATGAGAAGAGCAATCAAGATATCTTTTCTATTCATATTTTTATCTGGCTTTTGTCTTTTTTAACTGTTTTGGTGACATTTGCTTTGAAAACGTAGGTCTTTGTTTTTACCCTTCGTGAAAGATTATAATTGATTCAGTTGCCATCTATGTGCACATGATGAGTATTTGTTGTGTAGATGGAATCAGTACTGGCAGAATATTGCTGCATGCTGCACGTTGCATTATTCACTTTCATCTGCATGCAGCTCATGGCTGGCAGGCTCCTCACAGCTACCTTTAAAGTGGCTTATCCAGTGTAAAGCTCTGGCTTGTTTAGTAGGAAGTCTAGTAGATCAGTTGTCATATTGGAAGCCTCCTGCTGAATTCAGGAGAGAATACAGGAGAGGAGGCATGCCAAGGTCTGATACAGGATTTTTTGAGATGGCATTACTGTGCTCCAAAAAGCTCTGGTCATTTTCCTTCAAGTTATCACTTTTCTGAAGAGCAAAACAAGGTTGACTTAAGCAGAGATAAATCCCGAGACAGAAACAACCTGTGTTTTTCTATTCATTATTACTATTACACCCTGTGCAATCCAAAGAACAAAATGATATCTTGGAAAGCAGATGATGGTAACTCTATTTAATGGTGTATAAATACCTAAAATAAATCCTGGCAAGTCTCTCATTTGTTCATTTGACCTTTTGTGAGAGTCATCCAGCTGACTTTAAAGTGATGATATAATACTGAAAGTCAATGGATATACTTTTTCAGGAAGATGCTGTGCAGTCTGAAAATTTCTTCTCAAAGACCATTTTGTTAACTTCAGGGTTACTGTTAATGGCATTGAAAGAAGACCACTTATGAATTTATAGGCACCAATTTTGAGGGAACAAAATTGGAAAGAAAAAATGGGAACTTCGTTGTTGCAGCAGAACAGGCTGGGGTTTACTAATCTCTTAAGCTTCTGCACACCATGACCTGGAGGTTGTCTAGTACTGACTCTGGAAAAGGTCATTTAGGAACAAAATGCAGTAAATAATTTTTGTGTTGAAATATGTTGTTAAGTGTTGTTGTTTTGCCCTGACCGTGATACTTAAAGCTTTCTTACATCAAACTTGCTCTCATGACCTGTGCCAGCCAGGAAGATTACAGTTTTGATGGTGTTTTCTTAGTTTTGGACTGGCAAAACAACTTTAGACAACAAACATTAAACATTAAATCTTATGTTGGACAGACTGAAAAAATCCTCTTTCAGCTCCTGCATATAGTCTTTTCTCTACCCAACCTCATTGTGGAAATTTGCGTACAGGGGGAGCCCTTAGTGTATAGGAGGTATGAATGAAGCAGCTGACAAAAAAAAGAAAGGAAAAAAAAAAGCAGGGAAAAAAGGGGGAAATAGAAACCTGCTAAGGCTTTAAGAAGGTTTTGGAAATGGTAGGCTGACTTAAGATAGAAAAGGAAGAAGGAAATTTGTGATAGAGATTTTCAATGCTTACTCTGCAATGCTCATTTATTGCTTACACTGAATGTACACATAGACTATATTTAAGTCTTTACCTGAGCCCTAGAAGTAGATTTTAATTGTCACTTTTATACTGATATGTTAGTTACTTCCTGAAGTCGTCCCTGGTGAATTAGCTGCCATCCAAAATTGTCCTGCCCTGCTGGTTGTCTTGTTTTTCTAATCTTGACATAATTCCTACCTGTTAATTACTGAAAGTGTATAATCTGTTTGCTATGTATCTATTTTGCAACAATTACTGTTAGAACTTTTCCTATGTTTCCCTTACACTAGTATCTTTCATTTTATTACATATATTTCCATTTTGATTGATAATTAATTTATGGGAAAAGTACATATTTAACACCTAAAACTGTTTCATCAAGTGTTTGCAACTAAGAATGGTTCAGCAGTGGGTTAGAATAATTCAATGTGCTATGGTGTTCTGTCAAAAATAATTTTACCCTGCAGATGAAGTGCTAGCCACTAGAAATTTTCAGCAAGCTACCAAATATCTTTACTTCAACTGATAGCTTGAGCTAGCTTGCCTTCTTGTATGGTACTAGTTACTTTTGCAAGTTACACTTTGTTTGAAGGATTTCAACCATTGAGAGGCTGCCATCTAGATGTCCTTTGACATGTGTTTCTTTTCCTGGTGTCGTTGTTATTGCCTTCAGTCAAAAGTATGTAATGCAAATTGAGATAGGGAAGGAAGGATATAATATATCCTTCTGTGTATAATAAGAGCAAAAAAATGTTTATTCACGGATTTCTCAAGGGCCACTCAAGCAAGACAATGGCAGGGTTTTGTTTTTTTTTTTGCTTAAAGCTGAGTTTGTAGCCTAAGGTTTTTCAGCTTTGCTCCCCTTCCCTGTAAATCTAGACTATATTGAGATATGAAACAATATGTTGTCTTTTTTGTATAATGAGGGAACTAACGTGGATATATCAAATTAAAATTCAAAAGAATGGCTTAGATAGTTAAAAACTGTTTCCGTTGCTGTTTTTTTCTGTTTTCTCATTCTGTAATGAACTTGCATACAGGTTAGTGTTTGCCTGTTAAAGGCTTTACCATTAAGATAACCCACAATGTCTTTTGATCTACTTGGTGTTTTGATCTAGCCATTCCTGTACGAGTTAAATTTTTTCAGAAACTAGGTAAAAAACCCCTACTTTGAGAAACTAGAAAATTACTAAGCTAGGACATCCTGAAGACACATATTTCATTGCCTTTTCATTCCCTTTTTATATTTAAAATTATTTTAGGATACAGAGTCTCATTATTTAGTGTGGGACAGAAAGAACTATTGTCTCATCATAAAAGGTGGGAAGTAGGCATTTGCTTTTGTGTATATCAAATATAGATCCTATAACTACCAAAGAAAAAACAAAGTTACTATAAAGATTTAAGTGAGCATAAACTATTGAATTATGAATAAAATAAAGGACATTTGCTAAGCTAATGCTCTTTCATCCAGTTTCATTTTTCAGAGAAAAATTTTGGCTTAAGAACTATATTTCAGTTTATCTGGGGGAAGTTTCATTCATTGCCTTCTAGGCAAGGGTTGTCAAGAAATTTTCAATGTATTTATAGTATTGTTAGAAATTAATAATTCATGTTGATATTATTATTAAATTGCTGTCAACTAAGGAAGACTGATAATCATTTTGCCTAAAGGAACACATCCTGGCAGTATATCTACTTGATATCATGGTGTCAATTGACTTTTAAATAAAATATTTGGACTTCTTTGACAATTCATGGATTTTCAAGGGTCTATAGTATTTCGAGAAGATTTAGATTCATTTTTTGCACCTCCCTCCCAAGAAAATATGTATCTATGCATGCACATCACGATAATCTGGTCACAAAACCTGAAAAGTGTTGTCTGTCCATACATCAGGTTGTTTGTCTCTGTTACATCACTGAAAATTTCAGTCAAAGTGTACTACTAAAATATGCACTGAAAGGTGTACTAAACCTTTCAGAGTGATTTCTCTGTCTTTCCTTGGACTTGATACGGAATTGAATCACTGCGAGGGTTACACAGAGTAGAATAACAGGGAATAGATCAATGCTGAATTCTTTCAAAAAATTATTGTGGAAATCACACAATGTTCTAATATAACTTACAGCACTGCAAGTACAAAAACTGTGAGCACATATAAATTTTACTCCAAATGTGGCTCAAAACTAGGAATTGTTTTGACATAGCAATATCAGATTTTCGAATAACAATGGAAGTTAGTTATAATAATGTGCTTTCCATGTTTGACATTGCTTTTTGCTGTATAGTGTTGCTAGGATTCCTGTAGGCAGTCCCAAAAAAATTTTAGTTGTGAAGCAGAGGAAAGAAGTTTCTTATTTTGAGCTTGTAAGACTAATCTTTCTTTCTTTATCTCATTCACCAGTTTAATTCTAAAGTGGGGAATTGCAAAGCAGAGTGTAGGACCTCTGTCCACTGTCACCTGTATTCAGACCCTCTCACATCGCTGAAGTGATGAGGCTGAGCTATTGCAACACGGGCTGTGCTCTCTGATCTGATGAAAACTGACAACGGCATTGTGGATTAAGGTTTTCCTGAGCTCTGTTTCTTACTGCTGACCTTTATTTCTTCATAGTTGTGTTACACTGAAAACATCGAAATGTATTCATAGAAATTAAGCCTCAAACCTTACACAGATGGAGATCTTAACAATTAGTGTTGGGGCACTTGTTTATCCCCAGTGTAGCTGGCAGTTTGAAATGTGGAGCTTTCTTCAGTTGCTAGGGCAGCACACATTTATATGCCATTTCCAACACACTACTTCCAGTTTTACAGTAAAGGCCTTGAAATAACAGCACATTGTGGTTGCTGTTTGGAAAGCAGCCCCCATCCTGCAGGTGACACACACCCAAGAATGACTCTGTGAAGCCTCTATAGGAGGAGGTGAATGTTGCTAAATAATTTTCTCTTCAGAATTTTATTTACCAGGCTTACGTGCTGGTCTAGAGGGAGACTTTTCACTGAACTACAACAAAGTCAAATTACCAGGTACTAACATCCCAAATACCAAAGTCGGCATTACACACACTGCTGCTGATCTCTTGTCTAAATAATTTTGACCACTGGAGGCTAAGCCTAACCTCTTCATGTGGCATGCAAAAGAAAGAGGCATTTGTCATTCTGGTGTTTCAAAGAGTGTTTCTGAAAAGCTATCCTGCTTCAGTCTCTCTTTTTTACTACAGAAAAGCAGTGCTAGGCAGAGTTAAATGGATTAATTACCTTTTCAGTGTAAGAGAAAAAAGAAATGAGTCTTGTCTTTATCTCCTCTGATTTCAGAGGCTGACTAGAGGCTTTTCAGATGCGCATATCCCTTTAATGACTTAATCATCTAATTAGGTGACTTGCAAAGGCTATTGGCAAATGAGCAGAGGGTTATTTTCTAATTCCCATGTATCTGTTGATAGAGCAAAGGATTCTGGTATAGTCTCTGTCTTTTTCCCCCATTCAGGATTGTGGAGATAAAGAGTTAAGATTAAAGACGAACAAGCTCTTTGAATAGGAAATGCAAACAGCCTAAGAATGTGTTATTTTTATTTTAAACCTCTGCAGCTTTTTAGCAACAAAGTTGGCTTAGAGGATAGGTTTAAACCACTTAAAACAATCCCTCAGTTTTGAAGTTGCCTTTTCAATGCACCCACTTGATACATGTCAAACCGACTCTAAGTCTTCAGTTGCGTTAAGCTCACACATTTCGCTGTGTGTTAAAATGGACAATTAACAAATGTTCTTTACATGTGAATATTGAATCAAAATACAGCAGAGTTCTGTGATCATGGGAAAGCAGCGCTGTCTAAAACAAATAGCCAGCAAATACAGTTTGAGATTCTATATAAATAAATCTCCAAGCTGATGCTACCTTTGTTAGTTTGGGATGTGTGGGCTTCATTATGTGTTGCACCCACTACCTGTGTTTACTTGTGGCATTTGAAACATATCAATGTCACCTTTACTGTAAATGCCGAGAAAACGCTGTGCCCTTTGCTGTTGTTTCAAAGTCATACATTACTGTGAAAATAGCACTTACCTAAGGGGCCTCAGAAAGTTGTCTAAACCATGACTTAGCGGTATGGATGTTAAAATAATTCAGGGATATTTAATGTCATTGTGGGAGATTTTCACATGTAAAGCCAACTATTTTTATATTTCTGAGGCTCTGGTAATGCTGCCAGGTATGTGACAAAGTCAACACTGGATTCTTAAGTACAGCTTCTGGATATTAATGGTATTTCAGCACAATACAAACCTCTGTCACAAAAATCAATTTAAATTAATCAGAGTAAATGCAACTAAAGAATGAATGTAGCCTTGTGTCTGAAAGGATGATTGGAAGGTTGTTTGGGACAGTTTGAGCTGAAGGAATTGTCAAAATCGAGGAGATACCAGCTCACCCAGCACCCATCACATCAATTCTGGGAGAAGGTCTTTGGTCTTTGTTCTGCCACACTGGGCAGGAGTTATCCATCTTCATCCTTTCCCCTAGACTGTTAGTGTTGTTTCTTCACTTTTGCTGCACAGTCCTTATTCCTTTTTTCAGGATTTACCCACTGTATTCAACAGACTTCTTCAAGATATGGTGAAGTGCCATATCCTAAACTGAAACTTTAGAAACTATGGGTTATCAAGCCGTGACAGACACCACTGAATGTTAACTTGCACTGAGATAGCCAGTTGCCCACTAATACTGTTAAACACCTGAGTTAGGCTTACAACTTGTACGTTATATTCACCCAGCTTCCTTATCTGTGTCTTACTTTTAGAACAGCATGGCCATGGTGCAGTCTTCTAACATGTACAGCTGCAGCCTTGGCCTCAGCTGCCAGTGGCTGTGCAGTCATCCAGCTTCATTAATCTACCACTCTGCTTAGGTTTGTGTGTGTCTTTGGTGGATGCCTCTACAAACCACTGCATTGTGGGAAGCCAGGAGTGGAAGTCCAATTTGAAGTGTAGCGATTTCTGTCTCCTCTGTTCAACCCTACATGGTTTACATGTTGGGGTTTCTTTTTCTGACTGACAAGCTACCAGAAAATAAATTTCTTGTTTTCCTTTTATTTTTTTTTTCTGGTTTTGGCAAGTGCACTTTATGTATTAAGCCTGCACTGTCATGAATTCCTGTAAAATTTCTTTTAATGTGCTTTTTCTTCTGCTTTCTGTTCTTCTAGAGAATTATTATTTTGTAAATTTGATACTTTATTGTTGTGACAAAAGCAGCCACTGGTTTGGAAACATCAAAATATATTGTTTTATTCCAGTTCAGAATGAAAACATTAAAAAACATATCAAAAGACATGCATGAAAGAGAAACTCCTACTTTTGACTAAATTTAGTATAACTAATTAGAATGTATACCAGTCAAATCTATTTTTCTTTTGTTAGGTAATGTAGGTCTACAACAGAACAAATAATTTAAAAACATTAAAAAAGCTTAGTTGATCTGCACAGGCACATCTGTCGCTTCTCTTTCATTATTGACATCAGTGGCTTAATATACCATTAAAACAAACTATTTTAAAATATATATAAGACCTGACTCCTGCAGTACAATGACTGATGTCCTATGAATTTCAGCTCAGGCCTCACCAGCCATATGGACTCGTGTTGTTCATTAATATTGTATCCAAAAGTTTTCAGTGAAAGCTTGGAGATTTCTGCCTCCCTTGGTACAAGAACACAGTGTATCTGTGTAGACTTTGTCAGTTCTAGAGGCCTGTTGTTTGCAATAAATAACAGGGATAATACAGCATTTATACCTTGATGTCATTAGCAGTAGTAGGAAGTTCTCTGATAAACTCATCTACAGAATCATCTGGAGAGCAATGCTGGTCCAGTAATTTTTATTTCAGTTATAACATCATCTGATACCATCTATTCTTCCTTACATCCTATCCTGATGATGCTCCATGTCTGAAGTCTTCTTGTTGTAAATGTTACTCCATACCCTCTTGTTGCTCATGATTTCATTCTAGTCCTACTTTTTGGTGTAGGGTGTTTCCCATAAACATATATTCCCATAAAACTTATTGCTAAAGGAAAGCCTTGTTTTAGAAATATGCATACATCTTTTAGCACCTGGAAGAAATAACGTCTCAGATCTTGAATACCTCTTTAGAAGCGCAGGCACTGAACTTCGATTTTGATAGGGATGAGAGTGAACGTGTGCTGGGAAGTACCCAGGTGATTTTCAGGCATGTATCTTCCCTGACTGGGAAGTGATTAAAGTGTTTTTAGATATTTTGTGCAACAAGACCTGAGTCTGTCTATAATGCCAAGACTGGTAGGGCAGAAGTCCATCCAATGCTCTTAAATACTCTGATTCACAAAGTCATTAAGCCACAAATTACTGCAAGTGGAGAAGGTATTCTAGGGAAGTACTACTATTTATTTTTTGACCCGTATGCTGTATTCTGGAGCAATACTACTCTATGTATCTTCTCCCTATCAATCCTCCGTACACTGCCGTTAGAGACCCAGTACTGACTGCAATGCACTACTGGTCTGGTCAAATATGGTAGTTCTTGCGGGGGTTTCTGTTTGGTTGGTTAGTTACATTTTTTGAAACATAAACTGTAGTGGAGCATCTGCGCAAGATCTGTAACATAATCTGTGTGCCTGTGGGAAATGTGCTTAATTTAATAAATTGTCATCACTGTACAGTCCCAGTGCCAAGTGTCATAGGCCCATCACTTAGTCCTTGGTGACTGTAAATTTACAACCAGGCATATCTGCAGTTAAGTGAGGTGGTAGAGGCATTCATTTAACTAATTATTGATGGGCAGAATAAAATATCAGCTCACTAATTCCATGTAGGAAACCATTGCTCTCTAAACCATTCACTGAGTGTCAGAAGATGCTTGGAAAGTGTGAAAAAGGGTGAAGTGTGCCTAAATAAAGATTTCCTTTTTGTGGGGTGCTGGAAGTGACACAGGAGAGGCCAGGTCCTCTTTGTTCCCTATTGAGGATCCTCTGAGCAGGAGTACTCAGACTTGTTTGGACGATCTAATATCCGATGTGAAACAAGGAGAGCATGTATTGTGCCTGTCGCCAGTGGCTCTATTAGAAACAATTGGTCCTTTTCCAAGGCTACATGGGGCGTGATGTAATTCCATTTTCTTCCTGACTGCAGGAAAGGAAAATCAAGTAATTAAATGTGAGAAATCACCAGCCAGGGGGGCCCTTTCTGCTTGGGTGGATTTCTCAACATCGTTGCCTGTCCGCAAAGGCCAGAAACCGACCTGGGGAAAGTCGGCATGGCTCTGGACAAAAGCATGACACTGCCCATGAATGCACCGCGTACCAAACACAGTTTGTTGTCAGGAACTGACAAACCAGCCATGTCCAGCTCAAGTGGCCCTACTTCCCATCGGCTTGAAAAGGCCTGCTGGTGAGGAGACTTTGGTCACGGTGCTATGCTTTGTGCTCCTGGCCCCATTGTCCCAGGGCCCCAGGTCCTGGACAGGAGGCGTCACCACCCCACCAAAAGGCAACCAGGGTGATGGGACTGGGGGATGGAAATGAGATGGGGGTTTGAGGGGGTGGATCCTGAGGAAAATGTGCCCTGCAGCCAGGAGCAGCCTTGGTCACAATGACCTTGTCTCAATTTTGACTTCATGGCCTTTTTGCAGCTTGAAAACCAGTATTTGCACCACATCTCCCTCTTCTGTAGGCTGCAGAGCATCTTGGTTATGGCATGCATAAAATCTTAGTGCCAAGAAGCATTTATTAGGATTTTGTGAAATCCTGTAGCAGAATTCAAATGTTATATATGTGAGTAATAAAGAGTCTTATCATATATAGCCTTAAGTTTAGAAAGCTTGCACTGCCTAGGAGTGAATGAAACTCTGCAAACAGGCAATAAAGCTGTGGAGAATTTGAGCCACAAGTTTAGTGGGAGAACTAAAGTCATTTTAGTTCACTTTGATTACTCTTTTTAATAGGTAGCCTACAAGGAGTCCATCACCTGTTTTTTATAAGTAACTATGTTTGACATTTCAATTTTGTTCTTACAGCTTTTAATACATTTTTTATCTTGTACTCTTCTACAGATAATTTACTTCCCAGTGTTTCTTTGTAATAGCAACTGGAATGGAAAAAAATGTTCTCATTTATGTGTAAATTTTGGTAACAAACTCATCTGCATAAATCACATTTCTTCCCAAGGATTTTATTGTGCAGTAGCTGCTTTTTCACTTAAGTTAGAATTTTAAAACAGGTTTCCAAATCAGTTTGAAAGTAAGTTACAATGAAAATAAGATCAACACAACAAAACATTTTGATTTTGACTTTAAAAAATAGAGGAGGAAGAATCAAGATGATAAAGGGTATTAAGGCCAAGGAAATTGTTTAATACTTATGTGTTGTTTGTAAAGGGTTATAAAACAGGTTACTCCATCCTTGTGTGTTTTTTAGTAATTGAAATGTGTGATCTTTTTTGTCTTGTTTAAGCATACTTGAAGAACATAATGTAGTAAAGATTAAATCCTTATATACCTTCGTTCCTTGAGGCTTTAGATACAAGATCAACACAGAACAAGTTTCTTTGCCAGCTTGGTAAAGTTACAAAAGTTGTGTCTCAGGTTAGGACCTTTTGTTCCATCCCTTTCAAAAAAAGTGTGAATATGAATCACGCTGTGTGTATTTCGAAGTGTAAAACTAACTCACTGGTGTTGGGCTGGTCACTGATACAAGCAGCCAGTACAGGGCACAGCTGCTTTCTGATGTTGCTGTTACTTGCACAGCAGTTCGCTCTTTCTGACTGCAGACAAAGGCCATAGAAATCTAAAATCATTTTGGTAATGACTTTTTTTTTGTTGATCTTAATGTTCTGTGTTTCAGCAGTCTGGGGCGGAAACGAGTACGCAGAATGCATGTGACGCCTAGACTGGTGCTCGTTGCTTCAGGTTTCAGTTAATCCTCTGCAGAGTGCTCTGAGTATTCAACAAAGGAGTTAATTTAAGAGCATTTGTCCAGATCTCTTAGAATTATCAGTAAATTAGCCTATGTGCTGATTTCAAAACGAGCAGTATCATTTGTATAGTGCCTACTCAATGGTAGCAAAAATAGATAATTGGAGAAAGTCACTGTTTCAGGTAGCTCTTCTCCTGATCAATAAATAAATACTGCATCCCTGAGTGGCAAAACCAATCCTTCCTGGCAAATGCAGCAGAATGCCTTTCATGTACAACTCTACCATGTCAAATATAAAACACTAACGTATAATACTGTAGTGAAAACTGGAATTTTGTGTTATTTTTATGTATTCATAATGCTGTTTAGCTCTTTTGAATATCTTAGTTTAGTAGCCAGTCTTTCCAGTCTAGAAATGCACACAAATTCGTAATTGGCTTGTAAATGCTTTATTAGAAGCTCTACACTCATTTCCTCTGTAGCCTTCAAAGGTCTAGCGTAATGACTATCTGGAATGAATTCTGTTCCTTGTTTTAGTAGCAGCTCCATCTGTGCGTGGTTAAACTTAGCTGTTAAAGGTTACATAGTAGAATTACTTTTTCAATAATATAAAAATATAAGAATTTTAGTCAACTCTGATTCAATGTCTCCTTCAGAAAACAGTTGCCCAAAATACCTATCTGTAGAAAATCAGACCTATGTTTTTAAGAAAGAACTATTTCACCTTGGCAAATCAGTGACTCAAAGTAAGTTATACAAAGCAAGGATCATAATACTGGCCAACCTGGGAAAAAAATTCCACATTGTCAGTCCTGTCTTTAGAACTAAAGAGGGTCACTGGGTTGAATGTGAATATCTTTTGGTTGTTGTAGGAAGTGCATAGCGGCTTTGCTGGTAATCTAGGTTTGGACAAATCAAAGTTTGGTCTTTAGAATCCAGGCAACAGTGTTCCCTGAGCTAGTGCTTATATGTGTTACCTGGATTCTGAAGTACAGTAGGAAATACTTTATCATGGCTGTCTTTTTAAATGGCTTTCATTTCTTGTGCCTTTGACTCTATGAGCACCCTCCAATGATTGTGTTTGTCATTTGCTGGAGCAAAGGTGGAAGGCAGGCGTAGGAGTCAAATCTCCCCTGAAGCTGTCAAGGACAGTGGATGAGATGTTCAATTGTAAAAGCTAGGACTACAGTGACAGATGTAAAACTCAGGGATTTCTGACTTTCTTTCTATATATTGCTAAAGGTGGTGTGATACTATAATGATTTTTTGTTGCTATATATGTGACATGAAAATTGAATTGTGTTACATGTGGATCATTGAATGTAGTTTCTAAGCACTGTAGCATTTTAAAAATTTTTGTAAGTGAAAATGCCATCTAAATGAAAAACTGAATATCTTCTTTTAAAATTTTTCTTTTTTTTTCCTGTATTTTTTGTCAGCAAATACTATGCTACTGTATGATGTAAGAGAATTTAAGGTTAATTATGCTTATTTTATAACAAACTTATGTGTTTTATGCTGGCTGAGTGCCTGGCATGGTGACATCCTTGAGTAAATATTTAAACAAAGGTACAACAGTCTGAAAACTCTGAAAACTCTGAAGACTATTACATGGATTTTAGTACCTCCATGCTTCATTATTGCCATTGGTATTCCAAAATTCGAAGTGATTTTAATGAGTTTTCTCATAGTTATATTTTTGGAGTTTTTTTTCCTTTCAAGTGCTTCAAGTTCTCTGTAGCATTTTCTCCTTTTCTCTACAGTCATGCACTATGCAAAAGTGCATAGATCATTTCCTTGTCCAAAATACACTGGAGTGAGAGAAATAGTGTGTAGAAGTTCTACCTTAAATCAACTGCAAGTTTAAATCCAGTTGCTTGAGATTCTAAAGGGACAGATAACAGTGGTAAGGCAAAAGACTGGTGAAAGACAGAATCTAGTTCCTAAAATCTGTATGAAGAATCTGTTAGTAGGCAAATTTCCAGAAGAGATAAGCTGTCATTCCAATTTTTTAATCCAGCCCTTCTGGGAAAAAAAAATAAAAGGGGTTATCTATATTTTGATTTTGAATTTTTATTTTAGATTCCACATTTTTAAAGAAGGATTCCTACAGTCAGACTCTAGATCTCCTGTTAGAGCTTTTGGCTCTGAATACATGTCTTTTCTAACAACAGTAAGAAAAATATCCTAGAGAAAAGAGAGTACACTAGCTTTTCTTCTTTTTCTTTGCTGGCTGTGTATGTATTGATGGAAACAACTGTTGTTTCCCCATCTGTGACCATAATGGAGAAGCCCATTTTTGCTGACCACACAAAAATAAAGAGATTATATTATTTAATTAGTTTTATTTTCTAGATGCTCTCTTTTTAAAAAGTTGGAATGGAATTTATCTTTAGGGCAAAGCGAAACCTATGTCAGCTCTCTTGAAGCTATGTTTCAAAAACTGCAAATTATCTGCTGCTATGCACAGCAATAAGCAAAAGTGATTTAAACAGTGCTCAGCTCTGCGTTTTTTGTAGGACCTGGTGTGTCTTCTCTGAGCACAAAAAGTATCCAGTGCTGCACTGCACTTTTAATGTCATGAGTGGTGATGAGTCTTTGGGAGAGTGTGAAAGAACAAAGCAGAAAACCAGCTATGAGGAAATGGACGTCTACTTATTTTTATAAATACTTTGTTGAGGAGCATATGCACAATGAAAAGAGAGAGGGAAGAATATCCTTTCTATATGGTTATCATTGTTGCCTGAGTCAACTTAAAATTTCCTTTTGTTCATCAGTATGTGATCCAACTTCTAAAGACCTTTAGTTTTTGATTTGCAATTGTCTGAGTTAAGATACAGTAAGAAAATGAAAGGCAGATGTCTCACACCTTAAGTCAATCTCTAGAGTATTTCAGAGCTGTTCAGCCTATCCAAAGTTCTGACCTTCCCTGGCAAAGCTTCTTAATTTTCCCACACCTGCAGCTTTTTGTTGTTGGTTTTGTTTTTTTGGGTTTTTTTGGTTTTTTTTTTGTGTCTCACAATAAGCATAGCTAAAATAAGACTATGCAGTGTGCATGAATGGAGCACACAGTAGGCAATTTGGGGACTCATTCATCACCGATCAATAGAACTGCTTGGACAGTGGATGAGATAGTAAAAAATTTGATTTATTATGTCCAATGTAATAATATGATTTTAAAAGAAATTAAAACCACAAAACTAAAAACCTTTATCTTATTTATTAACCACTGATAGAAGTAATAAATACATACTGCCATTTCTTTAAAAATATCGGTTGGCTGTGTCTGTAAAATGTGATATATTTTCTTCAGAGGCATGAAAATGATGGATTTTCAAATGGATTTTAAAAATTTCAATATTTTTATTATAAAGATGGTAATGCACACAATTAGTAAAGTGAATATATATTAAGAAAACACAGAAATGGAGATTCCACACGTGCTGAATATGGCAAAGCTATTTGGTCTCAGTTTGTTCTTATGGAACAATTTATGTCTCTTGCAATAAAAATGAAGTTATGAAGTTACAGCATATAGCAACCTATATAGTAATATCAGAAATTAATGGACTCTGAAATATGCATGTGGAGAACTGGAATAATGAGTACCAGTGACTATAAACATTTCTCTTTGAAAACAATGATTCTTTATCTTTAATGATAAACTCATGTCCAGAACATTTTTCTCAAGACTTCAAAAATTCCAGAAGGGAGAAAGCAAGAGTATGACACCCTTCCCACAAGATTTTCGCTTCAAATTACACTCAGTTTTAAAACAAGTTGTTGAAATATTGCAACAATGTTGCCCTAGTAATCTGAGCCAATTTTATAATTATTTTCTGAGCAAACTGGGGATCTGAAGACTCATCTTCTTCACAGGTGTTTTGGATGAGCAGTGAAACTCAGCAGTTTCACCAGTATATGGAGAACCAATGAGGAATTCATTCACAAAGAACAGACACTGTAACTAATGATATGCCTTTTTGGTTTGTGGTTTTAAACAAAGACATATTATTTTTCATCAAAAATTATCTTTAAAAAGGAGCTGTTTTGTTCTGGTATTTCAAAAGGAGCAGAATTAAATTTTGCATAAGGGAGAGAAATTCTCTGAAGACAGAGTCCAATACTGTGTACCAAAGCTAACCGATATTAAAAGAGGTACAACTGCACTGTATCTGCCATATGTAATAATATGATATTGTAGAAGATTTATTTATTGCGTAGAGAAATCTTAATGAATTTTGAACTTCTGGAAATTTTTTCTCTTTAATTACGAGAGGCCTCTGAGTAACCTTTGCAGCAGTCTTTTACCTGAAACTTCCCTGACACTTTCGAAGATGTACCAAGTTGTTGGGCTTTTTTGCTACTAAAAAATACATTTGTAATTTTCCTTGTTTGTCTGTTTAAGGGTGTTCCATTCTGTATTAGATATTCCATAAAAAGACTATAATTTATCAACATATTCCACTTGATCTCTATCTTTTTTAACCAAGCAATTTTTTAAACTGTAACAGAAATGGTTTATTTTTGAATGAAAAAATCCAGATGATAACAGTTAGCACAAGAGATACATATGACTATAAGCAGCTGTGACTGATATCTGTCATGGAAATCAGTCTCCACAAAGGCAAAATGATTTTGACTGACTTCCAGGGAAAGCTTGTTTTGGCAGTTGGTTGACAAGACTGAAAATCTTATGCTGGCTGTGAATGGATGTTTGAGTGTGTTGTTGCTGAGAGGTTTATCCTGCACCCACTCTCCTCAGTGGTGCAGCAGTGACCGTATTTCTCTCTCCAGTGATACAGAATCAGGTGCCAGACCAGAAAAAATGTACTTTGAGGCTGTTGGTACACATGTACATATAAAAAATGGATTTGTAGAATGAAAACATCTTAGGCAGTCTACTTCCAAATATGTTAGGACATTGCAAGATCTCATGAAAATAAACTCTTGCAATGCTCACAGAGAAACATGTCCTGTGGCTGCAGCTTAGGAACTTTTGGCTTGTTCAAATTTGTAGTTCACTTGACCTATATGTTTGAGGAAATACTGCTTTTTAGGATTATTTTTGATTAGTACTCAGCTTTTTATAGAAAATAGAGAACACAGTTTACCTAAAGAGCCTTCCTAAATGACTCAGAAAAAGATCTTACTGCTTCTAAAAGGCCTTAGAAAATAACTAGAGTTATTAAACTATGATTTAATTTAACATGATGATGTGCAGGAACTTTTCCATGTCAAATTTTTCATGAAATAGTAAAGTAGGGAGAAATATGACTGCTTCTTTCACTGTTGTATATATAAATATATAATAAAAGTGATGAAAAGAAAATTTGAAGGATTTGTTATCTACCATTTGTTTTTAATCCTATTTGGGGGAAAAAATTCTGAAGTTTTTCACTCTCTGCATTCAGCAGAGTCAAAACTCTCTGCAGTGAGAGCTCTGTGATCAACATTCCCATTTAAAGTTTTACACTTGATGAAACAATGTTTTCTGACAATTTGATTTCTGGCATGATCTCTGTTATATCTAGACCAGCTCCATATGTTCTTTATTAGCACTTGCTAGACTCCTTCTACTCCTTTGCCTTAAAAAGATCACAGTATAACATCTGTTGTAGTGTCCTGCTATCAGGTCAAATACTGGTTAATGATCTTTTCCTATAGAAATCACCAATTTACCAAGTACCAATTTAACTTAGATTCCTCATTACTGTTTTGTATTAATAAAATACATATCCCAAATGCCCACCTGTATTCAGAAAGCTTAAGAGCTGATTGTATTGTTTCATAGGTAGGAACTGCCTTCTGCTAAAAAGTCATATCTTTATAAATGCTATTGGATTTATAATGATTTATTTTATTCATACTAGACATATCTAAAGCACATATACAATGATCAGAACAGAGAAGGCTTTAGAAATTTAGAGATAACTATTTATAAGTTAGAAGAATAGATGGGAAATTCAAGTTGAGTTATATGAAACTAATTTTAGCCTTTGTACAGGATATTGCTTTTTCCCCCCCTTTTGATTTCATTATAAACTAAATAACAAGTTGCATTAAAAAATTGGCAGAGTTAATTTCTGAGCAGAACTGTAGTGCTTCATTTTTATTTCAGAATCCCTGAATTTTATTAATGATTGATATAGATAAGAACATTAATGTTGTTAATAAAGACTACACAAGAAAAACTTTAATTATGTACATTTTTACAGTACGTCTCTCTTACATGTAGAACCATGTGATAGAGCAGATATTCAGTTAACTGATGCATATGAACTGAAGATCAAATGTTATTTGTGGTATAACACACTCAAGATATTTTTTTGTGTAACAGAAAAAACGCCTGCACTCTGCCTACCTTATTGTTAACCAGTTTTCTACACATAGCATCTGTTTACATTAGTAATGTAATTGCTGTGATAATAAGCTCATTGATTTAGTATCTAAGGAAATAATCAGTCAGGACATCACATTTGTCTTGCTTTACTTGACAGCCTATCTTCTACACTGAATAGACAATGTCAATTCTTCCCATTGTTTCAGAGAAATGGAGCGACACAAAACCCCAGAAAGACCTCTTCTCTTTGCCAACTATTGCCATAAAAATGTTTGCTGCAGCTAACTGGTATTGGATAAATTTAATTTTAACAGTGGTACAAGGCCAGTACACTTTGGTGTAGGAAAATTGTATTTCTTTTGTTTCTTCAGACAGTATAACAGCCTTATCTTTCACTTGACAGTTAAGCAGAAAAGGAGACTGAAATACTGAAACTGAAATCAAACAAAGACACAAACTTTGTTTAAACTGTCTCTCTAGGAGGTTTTTTCCTACTTCTAAACATTTTTATGTGAAAATATTTTTAAAAAAATGTTGACTTACTAGGAATTAAAAAGCAATCTACAAGATTGTAAGATGTCTGTGTACTTGGGTTCAATTCCTGAAATTATAGAGGAAAAAAAATCAGTCATGTATGTTAAAATATGGAGAAATCACAGGTTTATGGTTTTTTATCTTATTGACAGTGTTGCTTTAATATGTCCCTCTTGCTGCAACTTTGGATTTCATAAGCTTTCAAAAATCCATAGTTTATGATGAGTTCATGGGCTGAAATTGTAGAAGTTCAAGTTGTCTTGACCATGTGCGATGTTCAAGCTACAGAGGATGAGAATCTGTCCCCTCTACCTCTCTGCTGCCCATGAAGCCAAGTATTGACCACAGGGCCTGTACCCAGCAGTGCTGAATGACTTTTGCCTGGAATTTGTTGTAGATGACCAGAGAGTAAGAGAAATCTCATTCCCCTGTGGAGGTGACTCTCTGCTCATCGCTTTATAAACAGCACAAATGAACTCGTATTATATACAACATCAAGTAATATAAACTATATTACTCCATACCAATTTACAAATAATTCTAATATTGAAATGATACCACTCGTATTGCACCAGTATGTGACAGGATAAGAGTTAATGGCTTCAAAGTGAAAGAGAGTAGATTTAGATTAGATATTAGGAAAAAGTTTTTTACTGTGATGGTGATGATGAGGCACTGGAACAGATTTTCCAGAGAATCTTATGGCTGCCCCACCCCTGGAACTGTTTAAGGACAGGTTGCATGGAGCTCTGAGCAACTTAATCTAAGTGAAAGGTGTCCCTGCCCATGGCAGGAATGCTGGAAGTAAATGATTTTAAGGTCCTTTCCAAACCAGGCCATTCTATGTTTCTGTGATACCTGAAAAATACTGCTCTTAGTTACCATATACTTTGCAAAAACAGTTAATCTCTAAACACGTTAGAGAGAAAGGGAAGAAGTACTCTTCTTCTTTTAAGGATAAGATAAAAAAATACATTTGAAGTATTATATACCATGGTGTGCTCTCCAGGAAATGAACTGTAAAAGTAAATTGACCTCACTTCCCCTCAACATCAGAAAAGATTCAGGTTTCCTTTCCTCTGCATAGCCTCTGTTTTAATTGTAAGTGGGAAGAAGACACATTGTGGAAGAGTCAGTAGAAATGAAGATATGCAAAACTAAGCCCTTATCCTGGACTGTTAATTACCTATGCAGTAGTTGTACTTACAAGATGAGAGCAACCAAAGACAGGTTGTTCTTTGTTTCCAAACCAGATGCAGGGTAGCAGAAGTGTGGCCTCACAACTCATCTAAATTCTGAATTCCGCCAGGCTGACAGCTGCTCCTTTTCTGCTGATTAAGAAACACCAACAAACACTATTTTTTTGGTTTGTTTTTTTTTTTTTCCCTCCACAAAGATCTTCTTGGCTGCTTCTATTTGTAAACTCAAAAATGGGTTCTTCTCACTCAGTGTTTTTAACTGTGATTACTAAAAGGGAGGTACTGTTAAATGGAAGAAGAGAGGCAAGGTTTGGGTCAATTGTTCTAGGAGGTATAATGATATACCACACATTTACTGATGTATCACAAAAAAATGACCATTACAATTGAACATTGCACCATTTTTTTTTCCATAACTCTCCTGGATAGAAGCCTTGAAAAGTCTCTCCAAAATGAAGTCCTTCCTTGTCAGACAAATGAAGTCTATTCCGTTTTGGCCTCTTAGGGGATTGCTGGCAGAGTTCAGACCTGATACAGGTCCAGATCCCCTTCTGCTCCACAAGGTAGAAAATCTGCATTTCTGCTTTAATTTGCAGGATAGTATTCTAGGTCTCTTAGTGTCTGAGTCTAGAGGAGGGCCACGAAGATGATCAGGGGGCTGGTGCACCTCTCCAATGAAGACAGGCTGAGACAGTTGGGGCTGCTCCACCTGGAGAAGAAAAGGCTCCAGGGAGACCTTAAAGCTGCCATGCAGTACCTAGAGGGGACCTACAAGAAAGCTGGAGAGGAACTTTTTACAAAAGTATGTGGGGATAAGACAAGGGACGGTGGCTTTAAACTGAGAGAAGGTTTATGTTAGAGATAAGAAATAATTTCTGTAGGGTAAGGATAGTGAGACAATTGAACAGGTGGCCCAGACAAGCTGTGGATGCCCTATCCCCGGCCAGGCTGGATGGGGCTTTGAGCAACCTAATTTAATGAAAGGTTCCCTGTGGCAGAGGAGCTAGAACTAGATAATATTTAAAGTCCCTTCCTACCCAAACTGTTCTATGACTCCATAAAATGTGGATGCTTATGGGCATTACTACATGGTGGACAATGTGCTGCTGTGGTTCTACATTCACTTGACATCTGGGAGAGATTTGGTAGGGTACCTTCATATTAAGAGTTGCACATCAGTTATATTTTTGAAGACGTATTTGTTTCAATACCAGCTGAACTTTTTTTTCCCCTCTAGTAGTAATTTCTTTTTGAAGGGAAATGAAGATATGGCAACGTGAAGAAGTAGTTTGTCACCATGCTAACATCTTTCCCAGTGCTCTTTCCTGAAGCTGGATTATCTAGTTTGAGGCATATGCCCAAGCTGTAAATGAACATCTGCTATATGCTTAGACTATGTGTATTGAGTGGATTCTTTTTCATACACATGCACATGCATACACAAATATTGTTGGAATGTAAAAGAAATTATAGCGATGTCCAAAATAATGTATGTGTTTAATCAGATTTAAAGATATTTGTTTCTGTTTAAACGTTCTTCCTCAGGAAAATGCGCCTTCTAAAAAAGCTTTATTGAGATGCAAACAAGTTCGTCCTGAGATTCTACAGCATTCACACCAATAGCCTCAGAAACTGGGAGTGGAACATGAGTTTTCTTCCTACTCATCTGTACCTAACTGAAACGGTTGTTCTTCTTCCTATGACAAGGGAGTTCAGAAGGTTGAGTCAAAAAGAAAAGGTGTACATCTGGATAGCCGATAGTAGCTGAAACAGTAGTGAAATATGGCTAATGGGTACAAACCAAAGGGGATAGAAGGCATCCGGATCCAATCCCCATCCTCTAAAGGCATCCACTCTGATTGCAAACAGGTTTTACCTAATGATTTCCACACAGGGAAATTCTGGAATGACATCAATTTTAACTTTTTCTTTTTCTTTTTTTTCCTTTTTTTTTTAAACTGACCTTTCCTCTCAGAGAAAGAAAACTGGTGGAAATGCGGCTCAAAGAAGAGTGAACTGGGGAACATCTGTGGGAAAGTAGATCTTCACCACAGAAAGACAAAGGTTCACTGTACAAAGGGCCTGTGTTAAAGCTGCTTGTCTGCTGCTACCTGAGCAGAAACACTGGAGGAAAATAATAGGAGAGAAGATGAAATAACTATTTTGTCCTTCATTCTGAGACGCAAGATATTTTTCAGTTGGAGATGTATTGTGTCAGTCCCACAAAAGCTGATCATTAGTAATAAGCCACCTTCATTTTATGCACATATCTGAGCATAACACCTCTATGGTTATGCCAAATTCTGTTTGTCTATCTTCTTCAGGGCAGGTGGGTTTTTCTGACTGACAGCTGAATATCACTGCTGTTTTTTATCATCCCAATCATCAGAAAAAACGTCACAGAGTAATTATCATGCTCTTTTGGAAAAGTTTTATGCTTCTTATATAAGCTTGTTGGAAACAGCTTTGAAATTTATTCTTTCTTTATCTTCCATTTCTTTCACATTCACCATTTGTGTAGGTTCTCTACTGTCTTTTACTCAGTGCTGCACTGCTTTGTGGGAAATAAATTTCTTTCAGATATGGCAGAAGATGCAAGATATTCCAGGATGTTCTATATTAAATCAGGAGGCTCTCTGGTTAGTCTTGATAGAATATTACAAAAATTGTACATGCATGCTGCAGCTCTTATAGGTGGTTTCACACTTTGAGAACACTTTTTTGAAAATTATAGTCCTGGGAGATCAAATGACATGAAGATGATGGATTGGTGAGGATACCTTGAAATGAGCATTGCCTGTTCCATTTATGAATATAACAATCTTCAAGGTTAGAAATGAAAGTTGAAAAATCAGTAGTTAAAGCTGTTCAAAGTAAAGGAACACTTCTGAAATGGAGTTATGTATAAGCTGCTTCATATATCACTCTTTGTTATGGTGTAAAATTTGAGTGTAGGTGTGAGCAACCACTATAAATTGCCATGGAGATCAGTATTTCAGTCACTGAGGTCACACTGACTTGTTCAGGAACTGTTTGAGGTAAAATTAACAGCATCTTTGTATTTTATCTCCTTTGGTTAAAATCTATTAAAAATTGACATAGCAGTACTTGTAAACGTCACTTTTTAAAGAAAATTGGGCTGAGTGTTACTGGAGTTTGCTCCTTAAAGCTTCTGACCTTATGACTTGTATCAATCAAACACTTCTGGGCTATCTCAAATGGCATTTTCCATCCCTACCTCTTCTGGCTGTCATGGAAACGCCATTCACCCTCTTATAAAGGTACTGTAATACTGTTGGGCCCCGCAGAAATCACATTAACAGTGGAAGTGGAATCAACTTAGACATAATAATGGTTGTAGCTTAGGGAAATAGCCCCTTGCCTCTCTTGTAGACAGCTCCAAGTCTGAGCACTTCCCAGGAAACCAGGTTCCATTTCCTGAAGGGACACCCCATGGCATGTCCCATCCTGAGAGACACCTACAATTCTGCACTGAGGTGATGAAAATGGCAGGCATGAAATCCCTACATTTACTCTGAGCTGGAGAGAAGTTTCCTCTGAGATCTGTGATTTATGAATGACACTTAGCTTTTGCCATCCAATGCCTTTCTTCAAGAGTGCAAGTGCTCATGAAGAAATTAGAGAGAGAGAGACAAAATGCTGCACCTCAGACATCTCATTCTCACAGCACAGAGGAGAGTCACTGCCTGGCTCCAAACTTGTCTTACGATGTAAAATACCGTTGTATTCTTTCATTCTCCCCCGAATGCCATCTCGACTGTCATCAGCAACAGGAGGAAAACTGAACATCTGTATGGGGAGAGTTTATTTTATCTTCTTCTTGTTGTCAGCTCTTTTTCCATACAGATGTTCAAACTTTCTTTTGTTCCTTTTCTTCTTGGAGTTGTAAATTCTAGGGTTTGTTCCAGGAAAAAAAACCAAAAAGAATAAGTGATATCCTCGTCCCGTCTCATAGCAAAAACCCCACAGCTTGCTCTGTTCTTAACTGTCATTCCAGCAGAAATCCTGGAAATTTCACTCTTTCACCCTCTCCTCCCATTTCTATTGAATGACATGGCAGCAACTGCTCCACCGTTAGGATCAATATCCAGGCCATTATGTTGGCAAAAGGAGCAGCAAATCACATTTACGTGGATTGTCAGATTCATTATTATAAGCAGATGGCAGTCCTTGCACTACAATGCAGCTGAGAAAAGACTGACATCATTTCAAATTAAAATCTATAATGCTAATACACATCTCTAACTCTTTGTACAGGCCTAAGTGCATTAATCTTCTGAATGATTTGCCAACATGTGCACTGCTTTAGGTGTTTTCACTTGAGTGGAGCTAAAAGGAGAGTTTTAACTGAGAATGGTTAACATTTATTCATACAGATTGATAAAAGTTAACATGCAATTTTCTTTACTAGTAGCTCCCTAATAGGAATTAATGGGACATTTTGAAGAGAAAATGCCAAGTTCAGAAGGCCAGGTCAAAAAACGTGTTAACCGCTGAAGAGAAAAATATGTTCGTATCATCTCCCTTATATAAACTTTTAAAATAATTACTCATAAAAAAAGGAGGGCATATTTAAAATGGGCTGTAGACTTGTCTATGTATGCAAATAAATTTAATTTGTCAAATGTGGACAAAAAACCGGAAATTTTTACGATCAAATGACCATCAACATTTTGAAAAGTGAACATAAAAACAGTCCATACAAAAAGTTTTAATACTTCTAAAGTGGAAGATGGTTCTCAGAAAAAAAAGTTTACATCTTTCAGGGATGGTTATATCTGCAATGTCTGAAAATATACCCTGTCATCATATTTTCTATAGCATACTCTAAAATTTAGAATTTCATACACAGTTTTTGGGATGTGGAGGCTGATTCCTCCAGTCTTCCACCTTTCTCCAGAAAGGATATGTCTAAGCGAGAGTGTCTTCTGGTGACTGAACTGTGGACAGCATCTTGTCAGGCCGCGTAACCGTGTAATGCTTTTGCTTCTAGATAAATGTTTGCATCATTAGGGGCCGTCCTGGACTTTTTCTCCCTGCAAGTATGGTGCTGAATAACGCCACATTGGAAGCCATATCATCACACTGTCTATTCCGAGTTAAATACCTTTCCTTTTGGAAAGGCTTAATAGGTGAGCAACATTACGCTGATGCAGCTGATTGGATCCATGGGGCAAACGAAATTCCTGTGTTTTCCCTAAAGAAGATTACTCTAAAGCATCCAGATATACCACAAAGTCATGAACCTCTGGAATTCTCCCATCAAAAGCTTTTTAAATGTATATGTCATTGCAGAAGGGCTTAGCTTTGCCAAAGAAGTAACTGAAAAAATAAAGTTTATTAAAATGTTTTGACCAGATCCATGTAGGAACTTTTGTGGCATTTATTGTTATCTAGAGATTTAATTTCAAAGGAAACAAAGCCTTTAAATCTACATTATGTGTTGCCTTCTCCTGGTATGTGCCAATACCATGTGCTTACATTAATTACTTACTTCTTTAAATGTATCATTGATGTTTAGTTTTTCTGAATTCTTTTCTTATTAGCACATCTGAAACAGATGTCTCTGTATTTTATTCATATTTGCTCACCTTAATGACAAAAAATTATTTCTTTACATTTTCTTGTTCCATTCATCTGACTTAGCACTAAAACCTAGTTTGTCTCACCCAAGCCAGTTGTTATGTGCAGCAATAGAAAATAATGTTTCACTAAAATAAACAACATATAACAGCTTAATAATTTGTTTATGTAAAAATTTCTTTTCTTTTTTTGAGTAGAGATTGATTTGAATTACAAATGACAAATTTGAATAACAAAGTATGGGAAAAAAAGTCATTTTTCTATTTGGAAAGTTGCTTTAAAACATACTGGATGGGGAGCTGCACAGCAAGATTCAGAAAAACATAATGAAAGACAATTTAATTTTCCAAATTTTTTTAAAAATGTCATTGAAAAGAATTAAACTTGAAGGAACGGTATGTACCCAACTATACCCATATGAGTCTGATCTCCAAAAAGACCTTATGTTTTCACGAAAAATTTTGGTTATTTGAAGGTTCCAGTTTACACGGAGGTTGAAATTATTAACGTAAGAACTTTAGGTCAGGCTAAATGTGTCAGGTTTAAGTCTGTGACTATCAGAGAATAAATTAGTAAGAATTCAGGAAAGCTAAAAATTCACCAGTGTTTTGATAGGTTGAACAGGGCTCATAGTAATATTTGAAACTTTTAAATCCATTTTTTTGCTAAAGTTCATTACCAATTATTGAAGCCCTAAATGCTATGCACATCTTTCAGATTTCTTTTTAAGTCATTACAGATTAAAACAGGTACATCCAGGGTGTTAAAATTTATGGTTCTGATTATTTAAAGTGCATGAGTTGCATCTGATATTTATTTAAGAATTTTTTTTTCATAACATAGTATTTAAACTGCTTAATTAACGGATCATAGCAAGAGATGGGAAATGTGTAATTTACAAATTGAAAAAAGCTCTTAAAAGTTCTGCAGAACATCTGGAACATTTCCACGACAGTCTTGAAATAATATGCTCCAAGCCATAGATCCCATTATAACACATCTCACATATGTACTACCACAATTACTCAATGAATTGATTTCTCATACATGAATTGCATGGATTCAGTAAGTACAGTATACACTAACATTCCTCACTCTGAGTTCATTAGTCAAGTTATTAACTTCAGAAATACTGCTGCTGAATTAGCAAATCTGATTTCCCTGAGATGTAGCTCCAGAGCTTATTTTAGAATATGGCATTTCTCCCAAGTGACTCTCAGTGACACAGTTTGAAAGCTGTGGTAGTTGGTTAGTAAACTGTAAATTAGTATTTTTTTAATACATGAAATAATAGACTATTTTGATCTGTGGCTGAAGATATAAAAAGCATTTATGGGTTGTGAGTGCTTCACATTCCATCTGAGCCCCAGAGTGTACACTTCTTTCCCAACCCCCTTTCCTTTGTTGCATTGCAGTTTGTTTTACTGACTGAACACTTAAAGAGATATCTACTTAAGGATGTCAAAAGGTGTAGTAAATGGGAGGCAGGCCACTGGGAGACAAAATAGGGAGGTCATTCCGCCTGACCTCCTCCTGTTTTTTGCCTCTAAGAAAGCTGCTGCTCAGCTGACTTAAGATTGAGAGACAAGGCAGAAAAACAGCAAAAACAGTATTAACTCAACCTGTTTGGTACTGTGCTTTCTACTTGCAGAAGGTTTTCCTTCATGCTGGTCTCCTGTTGCAGTCATTCCCTTTAGAAATGCTACAGTATATTATTTCTTCTCTGTTACTAGCTCTGCATGCAGGTTTTGTAAGTGAATGGAAATTCAGTGGTAAAGTTATCCCTTTAATTAGTTATATAGAGATTAGTTTCAATGGTGAAGCTAAGATTCTCAGTAGCTGATGATTTGTTGACATTGTAAAAAGGATTTTTGTCTTTAGGCGATATATAACGCTTCCGTAATTTCTTGTCGTGGCATTAACATATTGGGAAGAAAATCCCAACCTTTAACCTCGTGGCTGTATTGATGAGGTGCAAATTGATTTCTTGTGTGTATTCAGTCTCTGAGCTGGGCACGAGGGTCCCAAAAGTTTGGGCAGCAATCATTCAGTCGAGTGCCAGTGGACGTCATGTAAAAGAGAAGCAACAAGTGTGCTCCACTTGCAGGTATTGAGTACTTTTGCTTACCCAACGCCTGGCAGATCATGTCCACTTTGACATCTGCTTGTTTTGCTAACCAGTAAAAATGAGGAATATCTTCTGCCTTGGCATCCACTGTAACTAAGAGGCACCTCTGGTTCTTTGGACAGCAAAGGTTTCATCCCACCCAAGTGGAAGTTAGCCCTAAAAAAATACAGTCTAAAGAGATGTTTCAAAGGCACAGGTACTTTTTAGGTGCTTACCTCAAGTAATTTTCCTTAGTCTACTGAAGCTCACTGTCAAATCTCTGAGTGGTTTATTATGAACTTGTAGAGAAACTAATTATATAAGTTAACCATAAAAGGAGGGAAGAGGAGGTCGCCTCAGGTATATATCACAAAATCATTTTTAAAAGTCCATATACTGTAAGATGAAGAGGAAATAGTGGAATTTAAAAAAAAAAAAAAAAAAAAATTAGCTTTTGATAAACATGCATTCTCAAATTCATCTTCAACTTATTTTTATTAATATGATTCTTGCTACTTAAGGTTTACATTAAAAATATTTTACTCTCTTACATTTTCCCTCTATTTAGATACAACTAAAAGCCACAATTTTGAAATAAATCTTTCTGATGACGGAATATATGCAACTGGGAAATAAAGGTTTGCAGATTCACAGGTTAAGCACCCAGGAGGCAAAGCTGGAGAAAATACCAGTGAATAAGTGCCAGGCCTGACCAAACCTTCCCAAGTGAATGCTTCTGAGTGAGATACTTCTTTCTCCTGTGCTGTAATTACTCACTTTCTTTGGTGGAAGTTACTCAGGTTATGTTAATTTGATGTATGTCAACATTTCCGAGAGAGAGTTCAAGCCTATAATTCTGAGATTATAATGACACTAAAATTCTAGAATATAAGGTAGAAGGGCTCAACTGAAATGGGGAAGAAAAAAAAAAAACGATGTTCACAGTGCATTTATAACCTAATTATATTTCCTGACATGGATTTTAAACTAAAGATTTGTTGTCTTGTTTGGGGTGTGGGTTGTTTGTTTTTTTTTTTCTTTTTTGGTTGATTTGTTGGGATTTTTTTGGTGGTTTTTGGGTTTTTAAAGTAAGGTAAATAAATTCTTGGGAAATAGCTTATTCATAATGATCCATAAATAGGACTTTCAATGCAAACTTGCTTGCATATAACTGTGAAAAATAATAGCAAATACAAAATGTTTGGAACATAGGTCTGCCTTCATGAAGAAAATGAAACAAAATTTTAAAAATAATCATATCTACTTACATTCATTATCTGAAAATGTCAGTGATGTACCATGGCCAGTCCCTAGTTTCTCACATCAGCTATACAGCTAAACAGCCCTCTTCCCCTTTTCTATGCTTGGGGTTTTTCTATGATTTATTGTCTCATATATAATTTAAAAGAATGAATAGCTGTATATTACTTAAAACGTTTTCTGAAAATCTCTGGGAATAAAATTTAAAAAATAACTAATAGTAAAAAAATAACAAGTCATAGGGATCCAATAAGCCACTTCATATTCTATGCCTCTGTGCCATGTGCTAACTTAAGTGTAACATTTCCTTCTTTTCTTTTCCTGGGGCACCACGTAGCTATTGATACTCTCTGCTGGTTCTATATCCATATAAGCAGCTGAAGAGGTAAAGTTAAAAACCTGAGATTAGGTTTTAGTCAGGTATTATATCAATAAAAGCTGAGAAAAATAAGGATTAGAGACAAATAGAATGGCACCAGAAATGAAAGTTTTAACCTATTCTCTGGAGGAACAAGAAATATTTTAGTGCAGGAGTACTCAAGACCCTGTACATGAATATGTGGCCAGGATTAATTCCTTATCCTTAATAATGTATTATTTAGCCATTTTGAAAGCAAACTTTGCCAGTTACAAAAGGTAGAAAGTATCAATTAATCTTCATTTATTCATATGTTTAATTTAAAAAGTTTGCTTATTATTTAAAAACCAAAGTCTTTTCACTGGGATCCTTAAAATTTAGGGATGTGAGGCAAATGTACAGAGCATCCTGCAATGCAGGGAAAGTGGATTTCTCAAATGGCAATTAGTTTTTCACTGTTACTGATTCACTAGGTGTCTTCTGTCCAGTGGGGCGGCACAAGTGGGGGCGGCCTATCAGATAAAGAGCTCCAAATGAGAATGATAGATGTGCTTTAAAGCTTGCCATCTGTACTTACTTTCAAAGGTGCTGAACTGGTGATTTTTTCCCCCACTTCCTCCTTTTTCATTTCTCATGATACACATTTGCAAAAGTACAGAATCTCCAGTGAATGGCAAAGTGGGATGCGGACAAAGGTTTTCCTTACTCGGAAGGGATGAGCACGGTATAGAGTGAAAAGTTCATTGTATGATGGATGAGCCAGTGAGTATGAAGGTCACTCTGTCAATGGTACACAAGAGAGGATTATGGGTGACAACAGCTCTAAAGGACTGGCAACCAAATTGTTTACAAAATGCAATAATAGAGAGTTGTAAGAAGCTTCCCCAAATTTGTTACTGCAAAAGAGTCACCAGGACAAATAAGCGGAAAGGTTTTTTTTGATATCTTGGGCAACATTTCAAATATCAGGAGGGATTGTTGCTTTGAAGACTAAGATCATCTGTTCCTTTTCAAATTAAATTATCATTAAGAGACAAAGAAGTCCCAGCTCAAAGCAACAAACACACAAGGACCCCAGCACCCCATTCTGAATAAAACTCAGCCAAATCACAAAATAAAATAAAGTTATATTAATTTTAACTAACTCCCTGCCAAAAAGAAAAAAAAAAAAAGAAGAGTTTTACAAGATACTGCTGTGTGCTGAATGAAAATAAAGGACTCCTATTAAGGCTTAAATTGTGCAAAAATACTCTTATTCTGTTTAACAGATTATCTTTTAAAGTCAGTCAGTTAATGTTCTAATAAAAAATAACCGTAGGCATAGCTCCCGAAGTGACCTTCAAATGCCCCAGTATTTGCATACTTTATTTTCTGCCAGCTTAAAAATAATATAAAATAACCTGAGGTTGTTATAAAATGTTAATCTCATTAACATTATAAACCCTAGTATTTAATTACCACTTTCTGCCATTTCTGATTTGTTTTTCTTTCAAATAAACACAGTTTTGGGATGTCTGAATGTTAAATTGGCTAAGATTGGAATATAGAAAGTGCACCATTTAATACCATAAAATTTCATTATGATTCAATCATGTTCTGAAAATGCCTTCTTTGAAGTCCCTTATTTTGAAAAGCAATGTATCTTAAAAACTTGAGCAATTAATATATCAAATTTCTGTAAAAATGTTTTCCTAAATAAAATAACACAGTTTTAAATAAAAAAATCATACTCAAGATATACACCATCTTTTCTCCAGCTAAACAGAAGCATATACTGAAAGATTTCCAGGCACCCAGCAGTGTGAGAATATGCCAGAAGCAATAGTTTCTGTCCATATCAAAGCACTGTACTGGATAGTGTTTTTACTCTGACTTAAAGCTGTGATAACAGACCTTTTCAGATATGCCATTTCTTAAATGAGGCACCCTTCATTTAACCAAGTGTTCAGTATTGCCAAATCTATAAAGCTAAATTGCTTTTTTATAAGGTAGAACCTTACCTGTTGGATAAAGTATGTGCAGTGAGGCTTATAAATGCTCATAAAGGGAAAGTATGGAAGGTAAAAGTATCCATTACCTTTTGGAAAAAGGATGATTATTTCAAAGAAAATGCCAGCAGTGGGAGACATATAATAATAATTTAGGAGGAAAAATAAAACTGACTTTTTCCCAGTACCAATGTTAATAATACAACTACTTCTTTTATATTAATTAAAAAGTGTTTCTTGCTTGCTATATATTTTTAGTTAGCAGCCAAGTATTTTGCACTTTATAGCAAAGACTGGACTTCAACCAAATTGGGAGCAAGTGTGCTGTGGAAAGCTATTGGGGGAAACTTTATAACATAGTGTCTATTAATGAAGGACAAATTAATTTAATAGATCTCCCTGTAAAACAACATCTGTTGGTAAATTGGCTAGTGGAATTGCTGTGCGTGAAATTCACTTTTGTGTACTGAAATGGCACAGTTAGACTTTTGAGTTGAGTTAGATTTTTTACCTACCAGTAAGATACAAATAAATGGCTCAAATGCTCCTTTCTAAGATACAGTACTACACTTTCCTGTGCCGGTGTGAGCACATAAGAAGATCTGAGGAATCGAAAAAGCCATGTCTCCACATTCCTAAGCTCACCTTTCTATCAGCGTTTGGAACTACTTCATAATAGATAAATCATCTTGCTTTGGTCTGAGGGGGACACTTGTGCCATTTACCTTTCCTCCAAATGAACTCGATAGCATTTATTCTACATCAGTGCCCCTGAAGGGCTTTATTGTGTAAGCCTCCTCAGATACTGACCTTTGCCAAATACACCTGACTCTGGAAGTGGGATTGTCCTACTGATGGGCAGTCTCTAGTAACTGCACTTTAGTAAGTATAGAAGATGGTATTACAAGACTATTTTATGATGCTTAATATCTGAAGCACAATTGGTTGTCCATCTGGGATGGGGAGTGATGAGAAGATATTCAGGGATCCAAACAAGAATTAAGAGCTGTCATTTCTAAGGTAATCTTCAAAAATTCCAGATTGGAACGGATTCTCTATCCCTTTTTGCGATTTGTTAGGATGGAAAAGAGACATTGTTCTATGCAAAACAACTACCACCCTA
>VZRN01003153.1:794735-813617 GCA_013397935.1 Dasyornis broadbenti | reverse complement strand
TTTTTTTTTTAAATTTTGTCTTGTTATTTGAAAATGCTCATAGCTTTCCAAAAGGTACTAGCACTCTTCCAGGCTTCTCTTTCAATGGAAAAGGTGGAAGAACTTGCTTTTTAATAAAATTGGTTGAGCAATTCTTGAGGTATTGCTTCTAAACTAGTTTCTTCTCTCCATTTTCCAGGTAAAAGTTTTTACTTTTACTTTTTTTTACTTTTACCATTACTTTTACCATTTAATTTTACATTTCCCATTCCAATCACAAACACTTTGTGAATAAGGAAAATAATCACCCTAATTGACTAGTGGTGTTTAATTCATGGTTCATGGTTATTAAGCCACCTGTGACAGAAAGAAATGAAACCAAATCTAAGTGTCTATTTATTTTCCCAGTAGTGCAACAATATTTTCTCTACTTTAAGTTCTTTGCTGTCCTCTGCCTTGGGTCACCTATCAGGATACTTGGAGTTGTTCCTAAAAAACACGGTGCACAAAACTCTTTTGTAGACCCAGTCAGGATGCCCTGTTAACAGCTCTGTTCAATAATGTTTTATGTTGCCTTTATGGTAATCCATATCTTGTTACAGTGGTAAATTCTAATGTCAATTAAATTTTTGTCTTTGCAATAAGCATTTAAGAGTAGTAAGAAGTAATAAGAAAAGTGCTCTTGTATTAAAAAGAAAGTAAAATAATAATTTCTTCTGCAGCAAACTGTTTCTTTCACTCCCTGTTTTTAGTGTCTGCAAACCAGAAATGAAAGTGCATGTATTCCCTTTGGGGAATTGCAAAGATATTCCTCATAGCACTCTATGCAAATATAGCTTAAAAGAGCCTGATAATATGAATAAAGCTTGGACAGATGTGAACCTAGTCACCGGTAATTTAACAGGACTATTCATGTGTGCAAACTGTTTCTTCACATAAATAAAACTTGCACAGTGAGTCCTAAAGTCTTATAGCACACTAAATGAAATAAATTAACAATTTCTCTTCAACATATCAGGATGATCAAGAGCAGATACTATCTGGGAAACCAAAAAATTCCTCCTGTCCATTCCTATTTGGCTTTCTGCTGCCCTGTGGGCCACACTGTCAGCTCTGTGCTCATTCATGTACCACTGTTCAGGTACCGCTGGGCAGGAGGAGGTGCAGGACCCTGTGCAGATCACTATACAGACCTTCCAGAAGATCCATTGCTGCTTCTGGGAATTTATTGAATGGAGTCATAGAACCATAGCATGGTTTGGGTTAGAAGGGACCTTAAAGATTACCTAGTTCCATTCATTATGGCCAACAGAAACAGGAATGAAGAGCCCACTGCTACTAATACTCCTGACTAACCCTCACACTTAGTGTAGGAGCTAACAGCTGTTCAGGTAGCATTTATTTTATCTAACATTATTCATTTTAGTTTCCTTCTGTCACATACCAGCTACCTTACAGCCTTCAGCTGTGTAGTCCTACCCTACTGTCTTTTCAGTAAAACTCCACAAAACTGCCAACTTATATCCATGGTGCCAGTTTTAGGAGGGTGCTCTCTGTGTGGTCTTCTGGAGAGAGGCCGTTTCCTTCAGAGAACATGCATTTGAAAGCCTGCAGACTCCCACTGACTCATCTGATGCTATCCTCACTCCTTTGGCCATACAACTGAAGTATACTTGCAAATAAAATACCCAGCCCCTTTTCTCTGATCCAGAGTGTGGGTGGCACACTGTCCCTTTATACAAGCAAACTCTCTTCTTGTTCCAAAGAAGGCAGCCTCATATATTGTGCTTACCATCCTTGGTCTGCTGGCAGAAGTCAGCTCCAAATGTGTCTGGGAGGATGCCATTTGCACTGACTGTGCAACTGCGACAGGTCTCTGCGAGGCAGGCTGCAGTAAAATTTCATGGACAGTTGCTCATCCAAAGCTTAGCACCAGAACATTTTGCTGTCATCTAGTCCTCTCTCAATGAGACCATTTCCCACATCTGTATGGGGACCCAAGACTTCATTTCGCTGTGGTTCTGTAGTGTCATTTTCCATCTCACATGAAAACATCATATGAGATGAGGTGCCTATTATCAGAGCTTGATAAACCAGAGGAGGTAGACGTGTGTCATTTTAGTTGAAGCCAGATTGTGAAGCCTTTATTTCAAGCTGGTAAATCATTATAAGTCATTACATGGCTGGCTGTGGTCTTCAGCCCACTGGTTGTTACCAAGCCTTGGGAGTGCTGCCCAGTGTTTAAAAACTCATACCATGGGGGAAAAAAAAAAAAAAAAGGAGATAAATATTACAGCTTCCAGGGTTCTTTCCCTAACTAACCACATTAGGCTTTTTGAGCTTTAGTGTAAGAAGGAAGATCCTAAATTACTCTCTTTGGTCAGCCTCTCTTTTTGGCCCTAATTTTCCTTCATTCCTCTTTCACTGTCTTTTGAAGTTTCATGAGACAAGATCTGCACTTAACCTGAGGTTCTTCCCAGCCCCACAATATGCTTTATAAATCTTTGAGTCTCTCATACTGTGTTCCCCACTGTATAGAATAAAGTGGAAATTGACTTCTGCAGAGGCCATTACCAAGATTTATTGATCTGAAAGGATAACATTTTCTTAGTCAAAACTGCAGCTAAACATGAAGGGAAGAGACTAAACATATTTGGTCCTGTGAGGTTTTTATTGCTGAGGTGCCAGGACCTTATTTCCATTTTGGAATAATCTATTCTCTTTCTTTTTTCTTTTTTTGCGCTCACAGAAAATGTCCGTATTTGTTTCCATGTTGTAGTTCAAAGCCTTTCTTTTTAAATTTTAGTAAGGACACTTCTCTGCAGGCTTTCCCTGAGGTCTGAAGTGGATTTGTTGTTCCTGAAATCTCTGCAGCAGTTCTTTTTAATACCATGCCAGCTTGGAATTAAATTGCTTTTCACCTCTGGCATCTGTGACATGAAAAATATACATTTCTGTGTTCTGAAAATAAGAGACAGTTAGTATTTTGACATTTAATGAGTCTAGACGTACCAGTTAGGCAGACTCAAATCTTTACAGTAGTGGCTTTTCAGTATGTCTTTTAAAGACTATTTTTAATGCTTCCAATTGATGGAACTAAATATACTTTAGAAACATGATTTTTGTACTTTTGTAGCTTTTTTTCAGTCATATATTTTTCAGAGATTAAGAGGTGTTTGAAATGCCTTAAATAGATCTGTATATATGGCATTCCATTTGTGAAACATTTGATAGTAGTTAAATCTTAACAAGTGATTTGTCCTTGAAATATCTAAACTAACCTAAGTTCCATTGTATGGAACTAAATGTACGTGTAAGCAATACTGTAATAGCAAAAAGAAGCATAATATAAATTGTTTTGGGGATAGTGGTAATCAGTCCCTTTTTTTTTGACAAACAGATTGTCAAACTGCCATTTGAAACTTAGAGAAACCTTATTGATCATAACTCTAGTTTGCTCATATTTATAGCCAGCTAGCTCTTGAATGCCTATCTGAGTTGTCCAAAAGCTTTTTTGCCTCTTGCATAATTTATTAAGTGCTGTTTATCTACCTGATCCTCTGTTTTGTGCTCATCAGCCCTTGCTGCCAATTCTCTAATCTAAATATCCTCTCCTTTTTCTTCTAAGGCACACGGGCATACCTTCCCTCACATTTTTGGCATGTGTGAAGGCCAGAAATCAGCAACTTGGGTGTACTCCAGAGCTTCTTTGACTTTCAAGGGTGTCTCTGTACAGCAGTCCATTCCCATGGATCTGGTAAGACTGGAAGACACAGGAGAACCACTCTGGCCATGCTGAGTCACACTGAAGTTGCTCCACTTTGAGTTGCTCCACTTGCAAATTTATTTCATTTAATTCAGCTGGTTTCACTTATAAATCCAAAGTGGCATAAAACCTCTGTTACTGCAAATGAAATTATCCCAATTTTAAGAACGAACTGTTGTTTTGAATTTCAAAGTATGGGGAAAGTTCTCTTTTGTGAAAACTGTTTGTTAATACACATTCATTAGAGCAATGAATTAGTGGTAAGAGGACTCTATGATTCATAACATTTAACCAACTACTTGCATTGACAGGGTGAAATACTAAAGCCTTGTAACACAGGCTTCGTAACAGGTGGTCTGGGTATTACTTTTCCCAACCCCAAGTGTAAAGGTCTCTTGAAGGAATGGCAATTGGTAGAGTGTTGCAAGGCTTCAGAAAATAAATACACCACTTCAGCTTCTTTAGCACCCATGTACAGATTCGTACCTTGAAAGTTTCCTTTGCACTTCTCAAACTTTATCATACATATATAGGCTTCACTTCCATGAAAGGATAGGTGTAATTACGCTTACTCACCTCACTGTTCCATTTTTTTCTTTGCTCATGGAGGAACGGGAGATTCTTCCAGGCATTAAAACAATCAAAGGCATGAGACTTCCTCCTTGGAAGAAATGAGCTGCTGCCAACTGCATTTACTAATATCTTAAACCTTCTTTGAGTCCTTCTGTGATGAGAGGACTACACACTGTCACCTTTGAGAGGAGCTGCTGTAGGAGCAATAGCAGAAGTGTCCAGTGCAGAGAAAACACCATGCACTTGGAAGCCACAGAACAATAGGTTTCTAAAAGCAAGATTAAGATTTTAACCTTTAGTTCTAGCCCACAGAAACCCTGGAAATTATAGTTACTAAGAATACATTATTGTTCTGAATTAAAAAACAAAACAAAACACAACAAAAAATCCCCCCGACATGTACAGGTGGAGATCATGTACTGGAGGTAATGTCTATGTGAGAAGGCACTTTGATACTAGAAAATCTGGGGTTAAATTGTGAAAGTCTGTCTACATATGTGTAATACTTGAGTCACTTGGAATAGTCATGGAAGAAAAATAACCTCATTTCTGATAGCCTGTGTTGTTTGTAAAGTCATGGAAGGGTGGGAATGTAGTCAGGAAAGTTAAAGAAAATTCAGACACTTAAAGGAACAGATTTACACCTCGATTAGATTGTCAAGTAACATTCAAGAATGACTGTCACCATCTTCACAAATCTTGTAGAAGACAAGAGCACAAGCTCCTACACAGCACAAGCCAGAAAATCATCGTGTTATCTTGTATGCAGCTGTATTTCCATGTTTCAGGAACTAACAATGAGAAATACATATTTCTTCCACATTTCCAGCATATGATTTACATAATATTACGTTGTTAACATTATCCTTATACACTTCTGCAGAATCAGTTTTATACAGTGATGAGAACTTTATTTTGCAATGTCTAATTTTATTTTGCAATATCTATCATAGAGAGTTTTAAAAATATTTCTATATTTGAATGAGAAAATGTCATGTTTTATAAGTTCTAGAATTTTATGGTAGAAATCAATAGTGAAGGACAAGCTATCTACAAAAATTTTTTCAATTGTTTTATGTATTGATTTGATTCCACCAAATTTGAATCCCTTTCTTTTCTCTTTTTAGAAGGCAAAGAAATCCTCAATTTAAAAATAATTGCAGAAGTTATTTATTTACAAAAGTTTTTTATTGAATTTGATAATTGTTTAAGTCTATTGTATAAAAATGAGATGTACCAAGCTGATGACTTTGAGGTCAATAAGTGACATATTTTGAAGAACAGATTATTTAATTTCGTTAATTCATCATTAGACTGTCTTTCAAAATTCCTCTTTTTCAAGAATTTAAATGTCCAATATATAATATACATCCAATGTTCTTTATGAAGTTCTATATGACACTTATAGCTGCAGTTTATTGAAATTAATTTTGTGTTATATTCAAATTTTTTAAAATGCATGCATGGATTTACTTTAGATACTAAAAAGAGCTTATCTTTTAGTAAATACAAGTACTACAAAGGAGTTTAATCTTGAGCATATATATTTATGGTACAGATGGAAGAGGTTTTACTGGCAATGTACTATGCTGATTATTAATTTAAAATTTTAAATGCAGATTTCTTATATTTATTATATAATTTGTATTCACTTATGCATATGTATTTATAAGTACATATTAATTCTATAATATATTGTTATTATATTTTTATTTCAATACTTATATTTTTCCACATACTTTTTTCCTTTGGAAGAATGAAGTTTTTCAGACAAAAGTTTTCCAGACATTTAACAATCCTATCTTGTGGTTTTGTATTTCCTTTATTAAAATGTGGATTCTGAATTTGTCCCTGACCCTTATACCTCTTTGTTTTTGTTGAGAGGATAAGACGAATTTTGCAGAAGTTAAAGTAATAATGAAAAAATGATCTGCAGATTATTAAACGAGAGTAAAGTGAAGCTTACTGATGTCTTCGTTGGTAATGTCATGAAACAACACAGGAAGCTCAAAAAAGCAGCAGCAGAACTTCCTGGGAAGCCTGAATTGTACTCTCAAAATACCCTCCATTCCATGTAAGCTTCCTGAGATATGTTGCTTCCTGACATTTTGATTCTTTTGTTTTGTTTTTTTTTTCACAAGCTTTTTATCCTTGTCAGAAATCTCAGAATAATGCTGCATGTTATCTATTCAATATATAGAGAAATTACAATTAGCACTGAAAGAGGAGTATGAGGAGCATAGGTTAAACAATGAAAAAGAATTTCAGCTCCTTGACCCTTGCTGAGAGAGAAAATGTACAGCATATTAACAATTTATACATAAGTCTCTATGTATATGAAGAGTTTGTACAAATGAGGGAAAGCTAAGGGTATGACAGAAAGTGGAGTAGATCTCCAAAAAATGTAAAAGGTTTATTTCACTCTTGTAACAAAGGACATAGAGACAGACCTACTGTATAAATTTTTCTGTTAAAAGTTTATTTTGTTTTAAAACACTGTTGATTAGGAAGTATAGAACCAAGGTGTTTATACTAAAAATAATGGGTTTTGACTCTGTACCTGTCTTGTACTTTCATAAGAGAAGCTGGCATTTCCCTGAATGAATACTAGAACAGAATTCAGAAGACTTAGGAAAAAAATAAATCTCTTTACAGCCACAACCCAAAGTGTGTGGAGAAAAAAGAGGGTGAAAATATATTTTCTTATGACTAAACTTGTTTTATATAAAAGTTGACAGGCTGAGAAATTAATAAAGGCAGTTGAAACCAAGAGAAACAAATCAGGGCTAATGATAGACTTGCTGAAATTATGTCTGGTTACTTTGAGCACCTCTAAAATTAGCATATGGAGCCTTTTCAATTTAGGCCAGCTCTACTGAAACAACTTGTTTACTCCTGAGGTTCTTACTTAAAAGTGCAGTGAAATTAAGACTACTTGCAAATTTCTGCTTTCTTCTTTTAATTTGCTTGAATAAAGTGTATAATTTCTGCCTAGGCTCATGTTAGAACAGCTTTTGTAAAATGTAATATCCTCACTAAGACATTCTGGAATATTATCATAAAGAAAATATGTCTGTGAGGAAATTTAAATAAAAGATACAATGAGGGCTCCTAGGACTTCCTACGCAGAGTTTATAATTAATATGAGGGTTTGAAAAAAAGTGAATTCCATACACAACTGTAGAGTATTTTACCAGTAACAATGGGTAATTTCAGCTACAGTTGTAATGCATATTAGATGTGTAGGGGTTAAAATGAATTTATTTTCTTATAAGTAATTTTTATTTAAGTCAAAACTGTTTTCTAATAAACTTATTTGAGCTCCTTATTTAAAGAATCTCATAGCTCCACTACAAATGTCAGAAAAGCTTGCTAGAGGGCAAAAAACCTCTGAAGGGAATACTGCCTTCTGATAGACCCTTGGATTGCAAAGCAAGATTCTGCAGAATGAAAATGGAACTACTGCATCTCTTATCACTAACATAAATTCAACTGCATGCAGAAACACAGAAAATGTGTGTGCGCTTAATGAAATTATCTAATTGTTGTCTGTGTGAGTATTGACTATATACAGAGGTACAAGGTCAACGTCCTGGCAACAAATTAATATCTGTGAGCTGTGTCTCATGCAAGTACTTGGATACTTATAGCATTACTTGCCCAGGCACTGAACTGCTTATACAAATGAATGCTCTGAGGTTGTGCCTCACTAGGATTACAAGCTGAAAAGGGCCATATTAAGTGTATTGCATGATGGCTTCTCAACCTTCTTTCCTGCCACTTGAGAAATAAGATGAAACCAACTGCCTTCTCTGTGTACTACAACTGTGTGAGTGACAGAAATGCAATAAAGATCCATAGCTGTAAAAATTGGCTAAATGCGCTGCTGCTATGGCTTATCGCTTGTTTGGAACGTTAAAACAAATGTTGTTTAAAACTTTGGAATTTCTCTTTGAAATCCACGAATTAAAAAAAACTTCTGAAAGTTTAAACCCATTGCTTGATTTTATAACAGTCAAGAGTAATTTCTGGTATGAAAGGTTATGTTAATAATGTCGTAACCTTCTGATCCATGCAGATTTGCAGAGCCTATAGGCTTGATGGATGTGTTCAGAAGCCCAGAAGTGCTTGCAATAGTTGACTACTTCTGTACCATCTTATCTTTTACTTTATTTAGTTTATCTCTTAAAATATTGTAAATATGCGTATAGATAGATATTAAAAACTGCACCCCAAGGGTTTAAAATTCAGAAAATGTCAAGGGATTGGTTCCTCATATGGAGTTATCTGTAGCTGCCCACTTGCTTATAAAAACGACCCTTAAATTCCATTCTGTTCCAATCTCACAAAATGAGCTCACATCCTTCCCCAGATGACTAGTTAAGCAGAATATGTATATACATGCATATGCTGGAAAAAAATAGTGAAGTAATGTAGGCAGGATTACATCATGTCTATGGTTAACAGGAGCCAGAGGTCTAGGTTTTCTCTGCAGTTTGTGGCAAGAAGCTGCAGGCTAAAAGGTCAAGAAAAATATTTGGAATTGAACAAGTAAGGGAAAGGTGTAAGAGAAGAAATGAGCAGTCTGAAAAGGTCTTGAAAGTGTGGTCTAGAAAATGCACACTGCTGTTATACTGATCTCTCACAGTTTAGAGAAGAAACAACTTGGTAACTTTGAAATCTGAGAGATTTGAGGCAAGCAGCAATAGTCCAACACGCATGATTCAGCTCTTTCTTTTCCACAGTAACTTCATTGTCAATCATAGCACAAAACCCTTGACTTTTAAAATTTTTTTTTCATCATAGTGTAAAGTAATGTAATACTGTAATTTCGGAGAGTATTACAAAATTCTTTTACCAGATTTCTTTGTAAATGTAAATATCATTCCTTCCTTGGCAATGCATATTAGTCCAAATGCCACCAACAGTGGGAGAGGTTCAACTGTTTTGGATCAACTGAAATAAAAATATTGAGCAGTAGCATTAATAGTATTTGTAGTCAAGTCTGCTTCCAATAAATGCTCGTAGTGAGACTTCCTGCATTTGAGTGGAACACAGGTCTGCTGTCAGAGTTGTCATGGAGCTCCTCAAAAAAAGGACTGGGAGGTCAGGACATATGTCTCAGACATAACATGGTAAGAATCCTGTGCAACTTATGTCTCAAGTCTCAAAAAAAGCTACTGGTACAATTCATTTGCAATTGAAGACTTAGATGATTTTCTCTACTTAAAATTTCATTTCCAGAAATATAGCTCTTTAAAAGCCTTTTCTACACAGAGATGGAACAGTAACTGTAGTAACACAATATTGCAAAATTATTACTTTTTATTATTTATTTAAATACCTTTTCACAACTTCACTAGAAGAAAAAGTTTCTCAGCCTTGTCTTTTTATGGATTTTTCTTTTAAAATTTCACCTTTCTTTGGATTTTTCTCATTTCTTAGTGATGTTCCTCCCCTTATGCCAAATTGATATATATAAGGGAGGTTTTATTTAATTCAACCTTTATCAATTGCTTTACTTACTGTCCTCAGCAATAGTCAAGGAATGTACAATTTGATTCTAATTTAATAATTTGCTTAGCAAGTTTTCACCTGTTTATCATTTCTCCATTTAATCTTATGATTCAGATATTACTTTTCAACTGAAACATACCATTCTAATTGCAAATTTAAAGCCAGTATGATGCATGTAGTTTCATATGCAATTTCATGTGACCTTTGATAAACAGTAAAATGATATGTGTCCACAGTTCAAGAACTAAAAATTTAATAAAAAGAAAGGGAAATGAATATTATTTTTTCTTGGAATATGTCAACAGGGCACAGGTTTCCTGATATTTTTAAAAATTATGTAGCTATTACTGTAGAACTGTTTAATTTATCAAACAAAACTATCATTTTCATAATTTTGTTCTTACAATCCATTCATAAATATGAAATGATGATTCTTGTTATAAAGAAAAATCTTATCCCACAATTTCTCTGATTCTAATTAATAGGTTTGATAGACTATATTACTCTCATAAATATATTTGGGAAATCCAGTATGTGCCTCCAAATAGACATCATCTTTTAGCAACACTCATTGGACATTTAAAAGGCTTACTTCAAAACAAAGCTTTTTATGCAGACTTTGCCAATGTAGTTTTGCAATTTTGACTGTATTCTTTATTTTATTTCAATGATCATCAGGGAATGGACACAAAATTGTGATAACAATTAAATTGTCTTTACTGAATTTGTTCCTGAATTTGTTCGAGCTATATGTTAGCTGGTTCCTTAGTGCTTCCAAAATAGTATATATACCATGAATCCCATTTCTATGAATGGAATTTAGGGACTTGTACCCACTTAATTCTCTTCATCTACTTATTCAATGCCAAGTATTATTTTTGGTTTTCCAGTCTTTCAATATTCATCACTTTCATCATTCACAAATTTTCAGCATCTCATTAATGTGAATTATCACTGCTACACCTATGCATCTTTAAATAGCCACAGATGTAGTTAAACAACTTAAATTCCTTAGGGTTTCATTATGTTTATTATCTTTATTTCGAGCTGTGATTTCCTGGGTATTTTTTAATATTTCTTTAGATATCTGAACAAAACTAAAACACAAACAAACAACCCCCCCACCAAGCTCCCAGTTTGTCAGTATATCAAGTATGGAAGGTAGAGTGATGTCAGACAGAATGGCAAAAGCAACGATGCAGACAACAAAGAGAGTGAAACAGAAGGCTGTTGTGAACAAAAAAGGGCATCTTTGGAATCAAGTCTCAGCCCCAAATTTCCAGAATTCAGTTAAACTCTATCTTCTCCTTATTACTGATAATTTCACTGTTGGGAAGGAAAAACATCCAGCTCTGATTTAAACGATATCATCTTAAGGCAAATAATTTTGAATCATGAATCAATGTGACAATATAATAAACTACCACACATATACATTCAGAACAAATGTATTATTTATGTGCTTTTCAGAGACAGATGCTTTGATGGTTTGGAATAGCTTCTGTGTTGGCACACTGGCTGTTGTTCCTTCCACCTTTGGGATACACAAACAAACCCCTGTGTGCTACACCTGTCTAAATGGGGGTGCTCTTTTTCCATAGAGGTTCAGTAGGAAGTAAAGCAAGATAATCACCCTGCCAAAAAATCTAGGACCAGAGCTGATCACATCTCTACCATTTTCTTTTCTGATTCTATATTTATAAGGATAATTAATTGACCTATCTAATTTTTCCTTCCCTCTTTCTTTCTCCTCCATGCTTTGGATTTCTCTCAAGTACCTTGCTATGTGTAGGAAGATAAACTCTTTTATCAGGGAAAGGGAAGGGGATGGGGAGGAATTCGATCTGTTCAGCATATGCTGGGGTTTCTCAGGCTGCCAGTACTGAAATGTCCTAGGGATTTCTAAAAATTACAGATGACAATTTCTTAACTTAGACAGTGTTTCATCTTACACAGAGGAATTTTGTCTTACCTCATCTTGACAGATAAAGAGGACCTGATCACAGGACTGAAAATTAGTGGTTTCTTGGGTGCAAATAACTGCAACTTGATTTCACTGCACTATGCAAAAGAAATAAAAGACATACCAATGAGATATAAACTTGGTGCTTAAAAGGGTCAGTTTAACAAAGGCAAAAAAAATTATGAGACAAATCAACTTTTGAGACAAAACTCAGCTGGAAAAGACTAAGCAGCTCTTGTAAATTATTTAATAATTTTTAACTAGATGCCTAATATGCTATCAGCAAAAGCTCAGCTTGGTCAAAACAAAAAACTGAAAACAAATAGTAAGATACACTAAAGGATAAATGACAGCAGCTATAAAAATGTGACAAGCCCACAAACAAGAAATAACATTAAAAAAAAGAAAACAATGAATATTAATTAGATCAGTTTTATCAGTAGAAGATTATATGGAATAAAAAGGCACAAATACATTTATAAAATTAACCTTTTTTTCCTAATATATTTTAAAACTTGATTTGTAAAATTCAGCATACTGAATGGTGATGTGGACATTAATGAGTAAAAGTCTCTGGGCTCTCTGTGTTTGGTTCACAGGTGAATACACTTCTAAGCTTTCGGCTCAACTGTATCCCTGCAAGATACATCTTTTCCTACTGTCCTAGCTTGGTCTTCTCAAAAAAAGAAATTAAACCTAATGAATTTGAAATCACATTAATCACAGAATCTGTAAGATTGGAAGGGACCACAGTGGACCATCTGGTCCAGCTTCCCTGCTCAAGCAGGGTCATCCCAGAGCACATTGCACAGGATTATGTCAACACAGTTCTTGACTATCTCCATTGAGGGAGACTCCACAACCTCTCTGGGCAGCCAGTACCAGTGCATGGTCAGCCACACAGTAAAGTTCTTCTTCCTGTTCAGGCGGAACTTCTGTGCATCAGTTTCTGCCCATTGCCTCTTGTCCAGTTGCTGGGCAGCACTGAGAAGAGCCTGACTCCATGCCCTTCACACCCTTCCTTCAGGTATGTGTACACATGGATAAGGTCCCCTCTCAGTTCTTTTTTTGAGGTTGAACAGGTCCACCTCCCTCAACCTGTCCTCATAATAGAGATGCTCCAGTCCCCTAACCATATTTGTTGCCCTCCAGAACTGGAGACCGCACTCCAGATGTGACCTCACTAGGGCTGAGTAGAGGGGCAGGATCATCTTCCTTGACATGCTGGCAATGTTCTTCCTGGTGTAGCCCAGGATACCATTGGTCTTCTCGGTCCCCAGGGCACATTGTTACCTCATGGGCTACTTGTTGTCCACTCACATGCCAATGATTATTTGTGGAGGAGTGGCCGATACTCCAGAGGGCTGTGCAGAGAGACCTCAAAGGGCTGGACACATGGGCAGAGAGCAACCATCTTAAATTCAGCAAAGGCAAGTGCAGAGTCCTGCACCTGGGGAGGAATAACCCCCTGTACCGGTACAGGCTGGGGGCTGAACTGCAGGAAAGCTGTTCCATGGAGAAGGATTTGGAAGTTCTGGTGGACAATGAGCTGTCCATGTCTACAAGTAGCTGAAGAGAGGGTGATAAGAGGGTGGATCCCAGTTCTTCTTGGTGGTGCCAAACAACAGGACAAGAAGCAATTTACAGACACTGATGCACTGGAAATTCCACCTAAATATGAGAAGAACTTTTTTACTGTGTGGGTGCCAAGCAATAGGACTAGATGACCCACTGTGGTCCTTTTCAGCCTTACTGATTATATGACTGAGATTCTGTGACTACTGCAATTCTGAACCTGCTGCTTGCATCCACAACAGAGGAAGAATGTTGACAAACAGAAAAGTCTTCAGAGAGGGTTGAGTCATGCCATGAAAATAATTTAAAGACTGAAAACTATTCTAAATATATTCCAGGACTCTATTTAGCTTATTAATGAGAAAATTTAGGAGCTGGCCTGAGCTGAGCCTAGACTCGTCCAAAGGAAATGTCAAAACACAGTAGTAGGTTGATCTTCATTCCAGTGTAGAAGGAATAAGATCCATTTCTCTGCAGTAAAAGAAGACAGAATCAGACTTAAGATTAGGAAGTAACTGCTACTACTGCAGTAACTTATCAGTTTTGCTATAGATCTGAGGGGACATTTTTCTAAAAGTCTTAAAGATTCATTCAATGTGGTTGCCTGTTTCTCGTAGGTAAAGGATAAGACATGGATCACAATATCTGGTTGTTCACTTGATTTCTCACAAATCCCTAAAAGGGAAACTGCCTACTCTGTGAAGTGTTTCATAAATCTCTAATACAGTGAAAATTTACCACTTTGAAAGGACACTTTTATCTTCCATGGCTTCATCAGAGAGAGGTGTAGATTCTGAAGACATCTGTTGGTTTGACAGATTACTTCTATTTGTCTGGAAGAGAGAAAGTGTGGAGGGGAAATGGTCCTTAAAAATTTTGTCTCAGGTCTTATTTTCTGATGTTGTTCTAGATTGTAGCTGCGATGCCCCCAGATATATTATTGCTTATCTTAAATGAAGAGTGATACCACAGAAAAATGGTGTGGCATAATATCCGCAGCACAACACCCTCATGATGATGCTTATTTCATTCACGAGTGGATCTAGGCCGTGAGAAATACAGTTGTAGTCACTCCCTCTTCAGAGTCACCTGCCATTCTCAGTTGGCTAGGATCTCAGAGCTGGGCAATAAGTCCACCACAAAGTTACCTGTGAAGAAAGAAGCTGGGGTAGACAAAAGGGTCCAGAGTTTATGAGCTATCTGAGTATTGTAAGTTGAAAGGGGAAACACAGTGGGAAGCATTTATATCCAGAATGACAGAGGCAGCAGGCTGTTAAGGAAAAGCATCCTTTCTCTGAGCTGTCTGAAGAGACGAAGTTTGCAAGCTGGATCTGAAGGAGCTGTGGAAATCAAACATCTAGGTTGAACAAAATCACTATAGCACAGTCTCTTTTCTGAACATCTTTTGTGTAAGGGTTCAGAAAGGTGGTATGAGAAGCAAGTCAAATCTAAGATAAATTACTGACATCAGTGCAAGAAACTGACAGGGAAAAATGAAAGAAGAATGGAAGTTCAATAGAGCATCCCCTACTGAAAGCATCCCTTGAATGTTTTTGGTGTTGATTTTTTCTTTTAATGTCCCAAAGATAGTGTTAGAAAAAGTGTTACGAGAAGGGAAGTCTGACTATATAGAAAGAGGTTTCTTTATCTTTTGTTTTAGCTTCAGCTATGGAATCCTTCCCTCTATATATATATTTTATCAAACCACGTTTTCAGATACAGATTACCAGTGTAGACAATACTTTTTTGATAAACACTTTAATATAGGAACACTCATTGATTTCTAATTTAAAATTATCATACTAATCTATAATTATTTTGAAACTGGGAGACAATAATAAAATATTTTAAATTGTTTCAGTTTCTGGATGGTATATTGTCTTCAAAATATGTAAATAAAAGTTATAGAACCAAGGCACTCCTTTTTATATTTTATATATGTAAAATGTTTCTAAAATATTAGAACATAACATATGCATAAGGGCTTGAAAAGATCTATCAAAGCATCTTTCCTTTTCAACTATCTGATTAAGTTGAATCAAGCATTTTGTATGGTACTGGAAAAACACAGTCAATTTACAGAGCCAGAGACAGCTTAACTTTAGATGTGAAGAGACATACAGCAGCACATAATGTGATTGGGATCATATGTGTCAGATGGGGCAGCATCAGTGAAGCCTTAGTCGTTCCCTACAATCCACTCCTGATTTGAAGAGTTTTAACCTCATTTTTCCTCTGTCGGAGGCATTCTGTGGCCTTTTGGAATCATAGAAGTCTGTTATAATCATAATCATATCATGTCGGAGAAAAAGGTCTTTACAGTTACTTTTCAATTCCCTATGGAGAGATTCAACTTATGGTGCTGGGCAGCAGGGAGGCAAAGCTTTCAAAGAGCAGCCAGTTTCACTTCTGGGAGTGACTACATATTGAGCAGAGCTTCTCTGCATTGCACCCTTTCTGCTTGGCTGTCCTCTCCCAGTCTTCCTGGGTGATGGCTCAGCTTGCCGCTGCCTCAAGGTTTATTAAATATACACTGAGCATGGGGAGGACTGTAGCTGTGACTGAGTCTTCACAACCCAGAGAAGCAAAAAGGCAGGAGGATTTCTGCTAATTTGATGAGATGTAGCATGGTTTTTGAGGACTTCATCTCCAAGGAAAGAACATGGCACTGACTGTCCTACCATTTCAGCATATCTTTTTTCACCCAAAGCAAGTTGCACACGATTTGTCTTCTGAACAGTAAGGCCTCTGTCTGAGGCCTAGCAAGAGGAAATGCTAAGCTAACTGGAACCTGGCTATTTGTATTGAATTAGTACAGTCATTAGGACTTTAACTATTTTTATTTGGTGACAGTTTGCTACCGATACCACCTTTGGGACAAGCACTTCTCTCTTTTATGTTGCTTTTCTTATCACTGACAGGAGAAAATGACTGATTGGTTTTGGCCCTTGCTTGAAACTCCTTTTCGTGACTTTCTTGAGTGCATATCCTGTAGCAAATAGATACTGCTAGTATGCACCAGTCTTCATTTACCAGCCTGAACAAGTGCTGACAGATGAGGGAGCTGACAGTCTGCCCTACTGTTGAAGCTGGAAGATATAGTTACATGTGAATTTGCTGGCTTTTTAGACCTGAATAACTGCAATTGTGTATAAGGGTCACCTCTGAGCTCAGTTATCATTCTGAAGCAAAAATTGAGGCTTTTCAAAAAAAAAAGTCATATATTTTTGGCCTTCTGCTAAGTGATGCCCAAGGAATGCATGGCCTTGGAAAGTCAGGTTTTCACAAAGTGGCACAGAAAAAATGAGACTAATGCTATTATGATGGCAAGCAGAGATGTTAGGCATAATTATTATCCTAATTAAACCACTGGTATTTTTTCCAATAGCAGTGGCTCTCAAATTAATCTCACTCCCTCCCTGTCTGTCTGTCTGCCTGTCTGTCCTGAAGATTTTTGTACCGTATTATCCAATTATGTGTCACTGTCAACTTTTCCATTAGGAATCTGCTCCTCCATTGTCTTCAGTAGTACTAATCATGCAGGACTTTACTTTGGAAAATACAGGGCAATCATGGTGCAGTTTATAATTCCACACCACTGCTAGCTCTTGAGAATTTTGTGATAATGGTTTGCCGCATCAATACAAATAGTCAGAGAGGACAAACATAGTACTGCTCTGCACTCCACAGTTGTATTTTCAGGGATATGATGTTTTAGCAATCTTTGTTTTGGTTTAAAAATATTTTTCCCCCATGTATCGGTTTAAAATCAAAATTTCAAAGCCTTATTAAGCTTGAAATTTAAAAGAAACTTTTTAACCAAACTATTTCCTTGCTGACTGTAAGCTTCTTATCAGCATGAATTTGAAGAGTAGTAGAAAAAAAAAACTTGGTATTTGCTCTGACTCCTATTAGCTTCACAACAAGAAGCAGTAGACTCTAGACGTTTGTTGAATGGTGACCACTTGCATCTCCTTAAGTCTTTTACCCTCAACTTCTCTTTCTCTTCCTGTGTTGCAAATATTGTTATCTATTAGTTCAGCATATTATTCCTTCTAGTGGAATGGACTCCCATTCCACTACGGGTGTTCTATCAGAGGTGATTTGTTACAGCATTTTCTGAAGGCTTTTTCAAATTCTTTATAAAAGTAATTTCTGAGTTCATTCTAGTCAGTGCAGAACATAGTCATATGCACCTAATTATCTAGGCAGGCTGATATCTATTGTATCAGCATATAGAGAAAAAGAGTTTATTTTAGCCTTTTAAAGGTTGATATCCAAGTTCTTCTACAGCACACAGTTTATCTATTCAAATCTGCTTTGCCTGCTTCTTTGATATAGTCACAGAGAATGGTCTTATTAGCATTATGTTAAGGACACAGCAGAAAGAAAACAAGCTGCTGCCCTGATCTCATTCTTGTTTATTATTGACATTCATAGTCAGACAGGAGCATTTTTCTCAAGAAAATTATTTTTGGTTTGTTCTAATGATGAATGTAAATCTTTTCAATCCTATAAAATTCTGGTGTGACTGAAGAACTGATAAAAAGATCACAGGAAGGAAAGTTGAAAGGTAGCGAATTTATAGTTGTACTCTTTAAAAGAGTTTTGCTTTTATTTCGTGTTAATACCCATCTAGCACAACACCTAATTAACATTCTGGATAAAACACAGCATTATTAAGGCTTCAGTACACTCATAGACACCTTTCAATTAAGGTGCTTGAGTTCACACAAAACACGCTTTCCAATCCTCAGAAAAAGCTTTCAAGAAAACCAGTTGAATCTTGACAAGTTTATGTTAAATAAAGGAGAGAGACTTTACAAAGCTTGTTTGGGCCCTTAAAAAAAAAAAAAAAAAAAAAGGAAACAAAAACCCCTTCAGAAATATACAGAAACAGTTTTCAGGTCTTTTGCAAAAAGAAACAAGAACTCTGGAAATGTACAATTTTATTAAGTCTCAGTCTGGTCTCAAAAATTTGCTACCTTTTTTGGAAATAGTGCTTTTCAGAGGCTAAGTATTTTCACTGGGGTTTCTCCACTCTACACTGCATTGTACTGAATTTGAGCCACTTAACATTTTTATGGAGGAGCAAAGTAGATCTGGCTTAAGACTGGAAAAAATTAGTGCCTGTGGAATAAGCCAGTGGAACAAACTGGTGTTTTGGAATCTTTTCTTTGATCCCCAAAGTTTATGTACCCTGTTTTATTGTTATCAACTAGTTGGCATACCTTTCTTGTTCTGTGCCAGACTGACATTTTGTTAAGAATTCATTATAAAATGGATTTCAGTAACACGTAAGTGAAATTAAAATGGAATCCTACTGCAATTTTCTGTTTCCTTCCACAGAATACTGAAAGTATTAATCAAAGTCAATGAAAAAAATAAAATCAAGTACTTAATTTCTCTCTTTGTAGCTTTTGTCCAAGCTAAACTTTCTTTCCCCTCCTTCTGTTTTTGTTCTTTTACTTAGATAAACTGTCTTTCTTTCTAAGGACTACTTATGTTT
>VZRN01003153.1:717433-794699 GCA_013397935.1 Dasyornis broadbenti | reverse complement strand
AAAAAAAAAAAAAAAAAAAAAGGAAGTAATCTAGAGTTCACTTACAGATCAAGTACCATAAGCTGGTGTTTTTAAGTATCCTGAAAGTTTATTAATGCTTTCCAACTCATTTCCTACTTCCCTGCCAAAAGCAGTCTTTAGTGGATTGTAAAGTTTTTTAAATAATAGACATCTGATCCAAGTTTCTTATGATTTTTCTTTTCAAGAGATCACATACATTCAGAAATCTGGTAAATTTTTATTGCAATATAAAAATTTGGTATTTGGACTGCGTGCTAAAAGTTGTGAACTTATTAGCCTTTTAACATCTGTTAAAAAATTTATTTCCTCATTCTGAGAGATTCATCTTTGCTTTAGTACAGATATTCATATGATGTTTAAGTCATAAGAATAAAAGATTGTTGACCGTTCCACTCACAAATAACAGTATCTGATATCAAAATGGCCATGACCTTTTTTAAAAAAGCACTCTTTTGAAGTACAATGCAGGATTGTAAAAATTGTCATTTGTATGTATTTTATGGGCTTGACAGCAGCATTTGCATCTCTAAATAAAGGATCTCTTTGATCGTGTATGACTTCCAAAAAAGAGGCAGACCATCTATTTGTGATCAAAGATCTCATGGATGCAACTTTATACTCCTCCAAGCATATACTTGACAGACTCTTAAATTGGGGTCTCAGCACAAGTTCCCCCCCATAATCAAATTGTGATCTCACAGAAGACTAGCATCAGGAACAACAAATGCAGAGGGAACCTTACGAACACAAGTAAATCTTTAGTATCTCATAGAGGCTTGGGGTCTTTGGTCTGTCACATTTACGTGGTCACAGAATGTTTTTGATGCCTTTGTGTTTTGTGATAATTTGTAGGACACCTAGGCTATAAAACAACATTAGACCCAATGTCAGTGTGGCACCGTTAACATCTATAAATTGGCCTAGCAGAGAAGCTTAGAGCAGGGTTAGACATTTCTACAATCAACAATCCTTTCTGTGCTTTTGATTAAAATTTAATAAAAATGTTCAGTGAGGTGAAAACTTGTGCAGAGCAGGTGAGGAAAGATCAACATTTACTCAGCCCAAATCTAATCCAGCCACTTTTTCCTCTTCTCATGTTCCCCATTCATACAGAGGGGCCAGAGTGTCCCATCTATTCCTGAAACTTAACAAGCAGCATGACATAGTCTCTTACTCAGGAAAGAGGATTAAAAAAAAAATAGTTTCTATTTGTAGGACCTGAGGTATCTAAAACTCTATCTGCATCCCCATACCAGTCACAGCTCACCTTTTTAAGCCAGAGGTTTTTCTTTGACTACAAGGATATAAAATTCCAGCGAGGTCACAGTGAATCCTATTCAGAAATTTACCACTATAAAATATAAGAAGGCAGAATTCAGTGATGATCAACTCAGCCAAAATAAACCAAGAAACTCAACATTGCAAAATCCCAGTGTGACTGTGGAGTTCAGGCTATGCAAACTGTTTAGGCCCGACAAACTCTGCAACTGTCCTGGGATACTCTTTGCTGATTAGGAAATGGTGCTGGTGAAATTATCACATTAACATTTTACAGGAATACAAAGAAAGGATAAGAAAAGAGAGGAAGAATGGGAAGCTTGAGGCATCGAATCGTCCCCAGAACCAGTACTGTATCTTGATGAGCTAAAGTCTTTGTGTCTGCATAAGCAGAAAAGTAGAAGTTAATTAACAAAGCATGTGGTTTAAGTTCTGATTTTATGTTGTAATTTTAGATTGTATGAATTAATACAGTGTAAACATCTTTGCTGTTGCAGACCGCTAAACATATCTGGTTGGTAAGGCGCAATAAAGCTTCCCTTCTTCCTCATGAGACATTTGAAAGGCCAGGATTTCAGCAATGAAACACTGGCCTTCAAAAGCCTTCCATCATAAACATTCAAAGCAGTCCAACATGGAAGGTCAGTCATCAATCACTGTTACCCTGTCCTTCCTGTGTAGCTCAAGCAACTTCATTGCACAAGCCATTTCACGTGCATCCAAATTCGTTCTGACAGGGGGTTTGTGGGTTACACTGTTATGGAAACACCTGGCTTTACTCTACATGTGCTGGGATGAATCATGGTATCATTAAGGTTGCAAAAGACCCTTCAGATCACTGAGCCCAATCCTTAACCCAGCACGGCCAAGTCCACCACTAAAGCACCTCCCTCAGTGGCACAGCCACACGTCTCTTAAATACCCCTGGGCATGGTGACTCAACCACTTCCCTGGGCAGCCTATGTCAGTGCTTAACAACCCTTTCGGTGAAGAAATCTTTCCGAATATCCAATATAAATCTTCTGTAAGTAGAGTGAATTCTGGTAGAGGATGCATTTGTGACCAAAATTTATATCATTCCCGCAGCAATTTTTTTCATTAAATTAGAATTTTAGATTTTGATACATTTTCAAGGAAAAAAAAGCTTGGTCTTCTATTATTACTGTTCTACCTAGTTAAAAGGAAACAAGGAGCAATACCTGTTAAAAAAAGATGTCTTAAAAAAATACATTTGTCTTGTTCTATCAGAGTGAAAGGAGGTTTGTGCGTGTTTACGCGGACTTTTCAATCCAATAGTTGAAAATATAGAACAGTTTACACAATATTTGTATAAATATTGGATTTTGGTGTAGCTAGTGTAAACACACAAAAATTAAACAGAAAACATAAAGCAGTGTGTGGAAAAAATGGGAACTCAGAGATGACCAACCCTACAACACAAATAAAATATGGTTAATTTTAAAAAGTGAAAATACACATACATAACTAATAACCTTTTAAAATATCAATAACCTTTAGAAATAACAAAAAAAATTTGTGAGTCTTGAAATTCAGAGTAACATTGAAACCCTCAGTACGCTGAATACCTTCTTTATTTAATTATTTTCCTTTTCAGCTTAGTTAAATAATTAATTGTAGTATTAAATTATAACTGTGTGGAGTTAAATTTTAATATTCATATTACAGAAAGGTGAGCTGGATTTAAGCCTGAGGATCTTTTAGGCATTCAGGTGAGTCTTTTTTAAAGGACAATTTGCCCCATAGTAGAAGTCTCTGATAAAGAACAAGTGCAGTGGTCCAAAATACTCTGAGCAGTTAAACCCCACTCCCCAGCTTTTCCAGTGAAGTAAGGAAGTGGTTTTACCACAATATGCTTAATTTTTAAATATTTAGCTGATCATTTTTAACTGCCTGTAGACATTTTTCTTAATGAACCTCCAGTCATATATTCAAAATGGACTCTTGGTCCATGGCTGTTGGTCTTGTGCTCAACTCCTACTAAATCTTTCAAGTTTTCTAATAGTTATGGAAACTGTTGAAAAGGGAAGAGTAAATAATTCATACAAGATTCTGCCATATTTACTCATACTAGGTGAAATGAATGCAATACAAAATTACTTTAAAAAAATCTACTTGGGAAACAAGTTAATTTTGATTTTAGATTCATGCACTCGACTTGGTAAAAAGACAAAAAGGGAAGTTTTACCATTTCAATTTTTTTTCTGCTGTTTAAAGTAAAAAAATAATCTGAAATAATTTTTTTTTGTAGTTAAAAAAAACCATATTATCCTACAGAGCTAAGTTTTGTAGTCCAATATAAATTTTGATCTAAAAATAACTGAATGATTAAAAACATTATCTAATATAGGAAAGAAAAATGTTCTTTATTGAAGAACTGCAGCCACTTAGACTGGACATATATTAATATTCAAATGTTTACATTGAAAAAACACAATTAGGTGCACATAAATGCACTCTTTCAAAACTACATTTTTTATTACCTTGTCCATGCAAAAATATTTCAAGGGATTGCATGAAATGTTAATTCACTTTTTCAGACTACCCATATAACCTAAGAGTGATGAAAGCTGACTCCTTTGTCTGTCACTTCTCCCTCTACCAAGCTGATTCAGATAAAATATTGGACTATTTTGACTGTGCTCTGTCTTCTTTTATTTTTGTTGTGTGTATTCATAATAGCTTGCTTTTCTTTCCGAAATTTGTCAAATGGAGTTTGGTACATGTGAAAAAAAAAAAAAATTCAAATTGCCATAGTATTTGACCATAAAAAGGTAGTTTCCTGCTTATTGAATAAACATAGGCACAATCCAGCCCCTGAATTCTGGGAATTGTAGTAAAATTGGCGTTTTCAGTACAAAATCTTATAATTAGAATTACCTCTAGTTGGATTTTTAATTTTCTTTCTCTTTTCTTTTTTTTAAATCTTAAGCAAATTGATACCGTGTGAGTCCTCGTTGTGATCTTATGCACATGATATGCTCTGATACCTGAGAAGGCTGTTCTGAGGGCTAAAAACAGGGCTGAGAAATAGATTCTTCTTTCTCTTTTATTACTAGGTACAGAGTTTTGCTACTTTTTTGAGAAATAAAGTAATTTTCTCCCTACCAAATGATGACACAATAACAATTTATTTGCATTGTTGCAGAGTTCTAGGGTGCTAGTACTAAATCAAGACCACATTGTCCTAGGATCTGCACAAACATTGAACTTAAAATTTAAAAATCCACAGAAAGCAAGAGGAAAAATATTTTACCTTTTTTTCAGTAGCTTATGGAACAATTAAATTATTGGTTTCAAGGTGTGCTCTTGTAAGTAAAGTGCAAAATATTCTAAGCACTTGGGCATAGTAAAATGAAAGGTTCTATGGTAATAGAACGAGTAGCGACTTTAAAAATATAAACCACCATAAGAAAATGAATAGCATGGCTTTTAGACAGATTGGGTTAATCCTTGAAAGTACATTTATATTTCTCATCTTTTTAGACCAAACAATGGCATAAAATCCCTATAGCAGATATATATAATGAAGTACAGAAAATGAATGATAAATAATAAATTGTGTCTTGTATGTTCTCTTTTGGAAGGGATTTGCATTAAACAACATTCTTGACTTGTCATTCAAAATTAAAACTAAATCTGCTTTCCCAATATAATATTTACAAAGAGAATGCTTCTTGCCTTTTCTTCCACTGTGCACAGTAGAGTATTGTTCACATATCTTTCTGGAATGAGGCAGGTAAAGTCATCCAGCTAGATCTATCATCTGCTGATTTTGTTGTTGTTATTTTCTATTGAAAATCTTCCATAATTTGTGTCATTCTTTACCAAGGAGTGATTGTTGGTACACTTTTATGTGCTGCACATGATCTGAAGAAATTAACAAAAAATAATAAATAAATATAGTTTGTATCTTATTATCTGGCAGCTCCAGAGAGTCTGCACCATCACTTAGCCATTGTTGACACTGAAAATTGAAATCAAAGCATTTGAAAAGTTAAGAACAGATAAAATGCCTTTCATTTAAAGTTCATGTGTGGATTATCTTATTTATAGAAATATGAATAGCATTAATATTGGTCTTGCACATTTGAAAAGTCGTCATAGAAAGATTAAAATAAAACCAAATTATTTGTATTTTGCTGAGCTGAAGAGCATGTAGTAAAAGAGACCACAAATCAGTCAGAGCTTCAGACTTAATTATACAATTAGGACCAAATTCAAGCCATCCAGCATTATCTCCAATGTGTTCTATGGTGAAGTGCATCTTCAAGAAGGTCTAAATTCTCAAGAGAGGTTCTTTTGCTTTCAGTATTTTCAACATACAACAAATAACTCTGCCTACATAATGTAGAATTTGACACAGAACATGTAATCTCATTCTAAACACAAGAGTAAGTTTTTAGCCTCAAACCCAGGAGAAACTATCTCTTCAGAGGAACACAGCTTAATGTTTTAATCTGGCTTTTCTATGGTTATCCAGGGTCACACTGAATCTGGTGTTATGGTGACGCTTTCTCAATTTCATATTCATGCTATCAACTGATGGAGTTCTTTCTTTCCCAATCTTATGAGCTTTTCAGCAACAAATGAAGATTTTCCAAGTAGTATTTGAATCAGATAACAAAGAATGTGATACAAAAAAAAGAAAAAAGAAGGACTGCTTTATTTCTACCCTTAGATAACACCACTGTTTGATTAAGATCTGACCACTTAGATGATCATAAACCTGAGCTGAGTAGCAGGCAAGTAACTGATCTGATATAGTCTTAATTGAGCTACTGGGGTACTGTAGGATGAAGTACGGCATTCCAAGTTCTGAATTGCTTTTATTGTTTTTTACTTTAATGGTTAAAAGTGTAGGACTAATTTTGAAGATTTTTTTTTTCACTCAGAAGCCTTATAGCAGCAGTTTTGTGATGTGAATCACAAAAGAGGAAGAACAACAAAGGTTACAGGTAATTATTTCTTTTTCAGTTGACTGGGTATTTGAGATGGTTTTACCCATTTCATTTTGCTGGGGTAAGATTAAAGACCTGGGCATAATTTAGTAATTGTTCTAAAATACTTTGCAATTCTGTTCATTCCCTATAATATGTTTTTGTGGTTGTCAATCACAATTTTGTGGACACCACCATGAAATGCTTATACAAGTATTTATATATACATGCAAAGTAGAAAGTTCATCTTAAATAAGTACCTCAGAAAGCAAGAAAACAGTGTCTTTTATCCAGCTTCATTTACATAAGTACATGTTCTCTATTCTCTTAATTTCTTGCGTACACCTAAACAGAGTGCAGCTTGGGATAATGTTGGATATATTCACCTGGATTCATATGGCCTAATTTTGCTAATCTCAGTCAAACTAAGCATTACCCAGAAGGGAAAGTCTGCAATAAATACTGAAAAGCACAGCTCAACATAGTAAAGACAGTAAAATCACACCCTGATTTATGCTTACATTTCAATGCCTACTAAGCATACATCTCTGTTTGAGCTATTTACATGGATTCTTTGTCACTCGTGGTGCAAAAAAGAGGCTTCTAGGACACAGTTCAACAGCAGTCATCTAAAATAAGCCAAATGAGTCATGGCCTGGAAGTGCCTCTTTACTGAATACAGAGAGGGTCTAGATAACCAGCTGAGATGTGAAAATCTATACAGTAGTTGCCTACAGTTAACAGATACATCTCACTCATAGTGATTTTGCAGTGACATAGGTGCCTCTACACCACTGATTGATTAATTTAATTCAATTTCAAAGTTACATCAATTCCAGTGAGTTTTACAACAGACCAGCTAAAATAGTGTGATGCCTAGTTGTCAATAGGACAGATAAATTTCATTAAACGTCAGCCTAACTTAATGGGGAATCAGATTAAGATGAATTAATGAGTCTAATTCATACTTAATTAATTAATTTACTTCCTTAAAATCCAGTTTTCAATGTGTCTAGTTTTATTTGGAATGAAAATTAAAATACACAAGTTATTTTAACATGAATCTGGATCACTTTGATTCAGAGATTGACAAAAAAAACAAGTAAAGAAAAAACAACTTCTGAGAAGACAAGGCATCAGGCTCATATGCAAGAACAGGCTTACAGAGGTGAACAGGACAAAAAACGTAGAGGAGAAAATACTAATTTTTCCTTCTTTTTTAGCAAAGGAATGCATTAATTTTGGGTTTTGTTTTTTTGTTTTTTNGTAATTTTTTTGGGTTTTTTTTTTTTTTTTTTTTTTTTTTTGACAAGGGGAAAATTGCTCAGTTCACCTCTGTTTGGGCATCTGAAACTTTAATGTGGATGTCTGTGCCTGTGTGTAAGCAGGTCAAACAAGATGCTTGAAAGTCTAAATTGAAATGCTATAGAAAGAGTCTTCAAGTTTGGCCTTGGTAGTTCTCATGATAGTGATTCAATTAAAGACTGAGGCCAAAAGCCTATACTTCCTAATTTCAGTTGGGGTTTGCACGCTGATTTTAAAAGGACCGTAGCACCATGCTAAGCCTCTGATTTGTGATACTACATTGTGTGTCACATTGACTCACTCTGCACTTTTGGATTATGCCAATGAGGATGTCAGATAATGTAAACAGATCTGTTGCCTTTGAAAATCAGTGGAGTCAGTTTGATTTACACCAGCTGGTAACCTGGCCAGGGACACTTACAGTGGCATCCCAAGTTCAGCTATTTAAATGAAGGTCAAGGCCGTAACTTCCTTGTTACTCCTTGTAACTTCCTTTTGCTTCTGCTGATCTTCTGCACTCTGCTTATTTCAACACTATCAGAAACCAGACACCTATTCAAATTGGATGTCTGACTCACATCTTGAGATTTGCTTGCTAGCATGTTGATGTATTAATTAAAATGTACTCAGTTTACATCCGGATGCGCTCGACCACACTGAAACAACTACGACTCATGGGAGGTAAATTCTTTTTGTAAATTAAGAGATGCTGGCTGCACAGCAACTGTAGCCGATCACTCATATTGATAATTACTCTGGAGTGCATGTTTATGCAGAAAGCATAAAAGGAATTCATTGCACCTTCCTATATGTTGCTGAATGGCCCGATAACCTTGTAGTATCTTACTTTGTCTTTTTTTTTTTTTTAATTTGTTTAATGTGTACACAAGAATGAATGTTGCTGCCACCTAAAACAAAATAAAATTTCAACTTTAGTGATCCCAAGATTATGACCATATGAATATTTCTACCATATCATACAGGAAACATGCACTTTTTCCATTCTTTAAGTACCTGCTCTGTAGACCTGGAAATGCTATACATTTAAAAACCAAGCACAAATTGAAATGGCAATAATCTAGCTCATAAAGTCTCTCTTTAAATGGGCAGGAAATAAGAAAGGTGATGGCAATTATAACAGAAATTTTAAAAACCCACACAATATAACTTGCACTCTGTTTTTGGAAAGTTCTCAAGAATTGAATGTCCAACAGTTTTTGCTCATATTTTCTTCTGATACTATTGTTTATATCTTGCTTTCTGCTCCCTTCCTTTGCTCATCTATTATTACTCCATATTCATCACTTTCTATACTTCTGCCCAAAGAAGTATAGAATGCACTGTATTTCAGATAATACAATCTGAAAATGGATATTTCTTTAGTATTTTGAAACAACATCAAATTTCTCAGAAGCTGAAATTAAACTGGAAAGATATATTTTTTATTTTCTTAATATCTTTGCAGGGGAATGTTGCAGATGTTTATTTCTACCAGATTGCTACTAAGGAAGGAAAAAAGAAAAAAACAGATTAATTTTTAGATTCAGTTTTTGTTTTTTTTTTTTTTTTTATGAATCTCTTTATTCTTATGTGCAATGATTTAAACTTCCTGAACAATAGCAATTTGATTTTTAAAAATTACCAAGATATCTACACTGCAGCTTAGCATAACGGTATGCAAGTTCCCACTTAACAGGGTAAGCAGGGAAAAAGAAAAGATGTTACTTTTCAGAATAAGGACTAATATCTGCGAATAGGCCTGCACATAAATCAATAGGCACATGGAATTCCATTGGATTGAAATTATTTGTAGTATTTTCAACGTTCAGATTTTTAACATTTAAAAACCATATATATTACCTTGTGTTCATAGGCATGTATGTGCATTTCATTCACATTTCTTTTTCTTGTCATCTGTGCCTTCTAAACAATTTTACTGGAAGATATACATTACCTATGAACTGAAAGAAGACATTCTGGCAGCAGTAGAGTTCAGAGAGTAAACTCTTCATAATTTCATTTTCTAACACCCCATAGGAAACTTTTTTACCAGCAGTAATTAAGAACTGGAGATTAATACTACAAGTAATAATTTTAAATCCACCCTGTTACTTCTCTATTGCTACTTTTTCCTGCTTCTCCAGTTAAAAAAAGCGATCCTCTCTTTTTAATTTTTTTTTTTTAATTTCCTCCACAGCCTTAAATATAATTTAGAACTCAATGTATATGGAAAAAATAAGAATTATGTTACTGAAATTCATTCTTTAGTTGGCAGCATTTAAGTAAGGGAGAAAATCCTGAGCTATGTCATACCTAACTCCTTTAATATTGCATATTCATACCATTTCATATGGACAGCCAGACTGGACTACTCATTTGCCCATGTAGAGTTAGCACTTGACTTCACATTATATGGAAAAGACTCATTCAGGGAAAAAAAGGGGATTTTCTTGGCCAGTTAAAGGAAATTGCACAGAGAGTTCTGTGAATCTTGAACAGTAGTGCTTTGTTCATAGGAACAAATCATTGTATAGCAAAATATATTATAATTTATAATCTAAGGTGGTGCTTTGGACAAATTGCATCAGAAATGCTAGTCATCATTCTATAGCAGCGAGGCTGTTCACAGGTGTAGTGGAATCCCAGTGGATGGAAAAATCACAGAAATTCTTCAGATACTTTGAATCATAGTGTCATGATATCACTTGCTGTGATTCAATCAGCTAATTGTCCCTTTTGTCCCTAAGCCTACTATAAGGACAAATAATAAATGAGGGTAGCAAAATAAGAAGAAATACAAATCAGGAGAAAATTCCCACCTTAGATTAAGGCTTTACTAAAGCAGTTAAGCAGTGGTTTAAGCGGTAAATAAAACAACTAAAGTGCTCCCTGATAAATAAAACCTGAAATTATGCATCTAGATATATATAGAGATATGTATGCATTTTAAGCTCACTGTTAGGAAATTGGTAGCAATATCATACTGAAATTAAGACATGCTTTTGTTATGGCATAAAATTAGATACTGTTTGTTATCCAGTTTATTTTTCTTTTATGGACCCAAATACAGACCTCCCAGTATTTTTGGCCTGTTGATAACATGAGATGCTTCTCCTGGTGTCTTGCTGTTTCCTTCTTCATGGCAGAAAAAATGAAAGCGGTATTAAAAAAATGCATATATCAAAGGCCATGTATGATAATAATAATAAAATTAAAAATAATAATAATAACAACAATAATCATGCTGCACACAAAACCACATGAATCAGAATGTAACAACTCTTATTGTGTTAGGCTGTGAAACAAGGATAATTCTGTCAAGCAGATTTGTTATAGTTGATTTTTTACCCACAATCAAAGGTGATTGTAATCAACCTTTCTGGATACATCACAGTCCGTTAACATTTCTGGATGCATCACTGTTCATTAACAGGAAGAAAAAAAAGTTTTAAAATTTTAGGAAGAATATTGCTAAGCTGCTGGTGTCTGCTGGTCATTCTTTTGAAAATGCTTCAAAATTTTTTAACCAGTGACTAGACTGTAGAATGGCTACAGAATATCAAACTGATATTATGTCAGGTTTTGGGATATGTGCCACAGAATAAGCTATGACAAATTAAAACTTCCATCTTTAGTCACCCGACTTTTTGTACACAAATCCCATTGGATATGTGAGAAGATCTAGCTCTTCAACACCAATTTTATTGGTCTCCATAGATTTATGCCATTAATGAGGAACATGTGTTGGATTTTGGGACTTTTGAATCAGCTGCCTAATGGTGCTGAAGACATTACCGTTGATTTTCAGTTTTCATTTTGGAGAAAAAAGAAAGTGTATCAGTTGTATCTCACAGAATAGTCATGTTATGAAACACTGGCTATCCATTTTTTCTCTGAGAAAGTGTGACAGAGTAACCATGTACAGCAGGAATCTCAATTTAAATGCATACTATGTGAGAAAGCCTAAACATAGATGGGCTCTTCAGCTCCCACTTGTGAGGTTATCTAACTGCCAACAGCACATATTAAATGTCATGTGCGTGTGGTGTGACTGCGATATGAAGAGTGTTAATCCTGATTTCAAATAGCCTTCTGATAAAAGTGTGCTGCTTACTCCTACTTCCACCATACCCACTACAACTTACCTGCAGATTTCTTGCTTGTATTTTCTAGAAATTACGCATAATAGATCACATTTTCCCTTTAGATTGTCTCTAAATTATTTGATCAATTAATACAATAATAAGGGTTCCAGTCAGCTGGAACAACTTTTTCAAGAAGGAATGTTCATTTCACCCTTGGTCCTTGAAACTTCTTCCAATTAGTACTGCAATAAGAAATGAGAACTTTTGCCATTTCTTTAGCACTTTGTTGTATGAACAAATCCTTTGATTGGCCAGAAAATATAAGCCTTTTTTGGCTACTGTTAAAGACAAAGGTAATTTTACCGATGCCTTTAATATGAAACAGTTTAGGCTCTGAGAGCTGAGTTATCAGCTCATCTGCCTGTTTTCTACCTAAGGATAGTTTTAATCTTTCATTGTTCTACTCATGTTACCAGCGTTGCTAACTCAGCAGAACTCAGTTGCCAAAGTCCTGGTCCTGCTGGCCACACTATTTCTGACACAGACTGGGATGCCATTGGCCTTCTTAGCCACCGGGGCACATGCTGGCTTGTGTTCAGCTGGCAGTCAAACAGCAACCCCAGGTCCTTTTCTGATGAGCCTGCTTCCAGCCACTCTGTCCCCAGCCTGTAGAGATACAGAGACCCAAGGGCAGCCCTTGGCACTTAATACTATTGAATACATTTGAATCATATTGATACAAATATACATTGAATACTATTGAACGTCATACAATTGGCCTTGGCCCATTAATCCAGCCTGTCCAGATTCCTCTGTAGAGTCTTCCAAGCCTCCAGCTGATCAACTCTCCCATCCAGCTTGATGTCATCTGCAAACTGACTGCAGGTACACTTGATATTCCGCTGGAAAAGACCATGATGAAGCATGTTGTCACCCTGCCACCTACGGCAATGGCCACACCAGAGCAGTTATTGGCCCTACAGCCTGTGGAGGATCCCACACCAGAGTAGTCAACAAGCCCTGGAGAAAGCTGCAGCTCATGGAAGGTTAATGCAGGAGTAGGCTCCTAAAAGGAGCCATAGCCCATGAATGGGACAGCATGCGGGAGCACTCTGTGACTAAAGGGTTGCACTCCATGGAAAGAACCCAGAGTGGATCAGTTCTTACAGCCTGTGGGAAGGGCCCACGATGGAGAAGCCTGTGAAGGACTGTATCCAATCGGAGAGAACCCACACTGGTTCAGAAGAGCAGTGAGAAATGGAGCAGTAAAGACCGACTACAGCTCTCATTCTGCATCTACTCTGCACTTCTTGGGGCAGGAAATGAGGGAAGCTGAAGAATTAGGAAGCTGTGTCTGGGCAGAGAGGGAATGAAGATGGTTTTAATTTTGTACCTATTTCTCACTATCCTGCTCCATTATTAATTGGCAATAAGTGAAATTATTCTTCCCCAAGCTGAGTCTGTTTTCCTGTGATGGTAATTCATGAGTGATCTCTCTGTTCTTAACACATGAGTTTTCCAGCACACTGCCTCCTCCTGTCCTGCTGAGTGAGGTTTGAGAGAGTCGCTTGATGGGCACCTGGCAGCCATTTAAGGTCAACCCACCACAATATCACATAATAAACTGGAATTATAGAAATGATATTACCTTTCATCACCATCTAAAAAACAAATATTGATGAATTAATAGGAAGAAGAAAGGGATTCAGTGAAAAATTATGAAGAAGATGACTTAAGGTAAGCTTAACAAGAAAGGAAGAAAGGATGTAAAGAAGACAGAATAAGAAGGAAACACCTAGGAAAGACATCAGAAATTTTACATGCTGACAAAACATGTATGTATTTTAACAAAATATTTCACGTACAACCTTGCTTCCACTAAGCAATAATAATTTGACATAGAAATTGATTACAGCATCCTCATACTGTTTTTCACAGCAAAAGATTTTTCATCTTAAAGCAAAGGTATGCTGTCAGTCTTCCTGGAGTCCAGAGTACGGCTCTACAGAATACCACAAAGCCTTCTCCCTTTCTGTGCTCAGGTCCTGAAAGCTGTCTGACAGGAGTATCAATGCCTTAGACACCACACAGAACAGCATCTCTAAGGATGGCTATTCTCTTCCTCAAAGTCAAAGGATGGAAACCCTTGGAACACAATGCATTACTTTGAGCCAGACTGGTACACAGAGATGCTGGTGATGACACTGACAGTGGTTAGCAGTTAGCCAAGATAAACATTTCAGCTCTTCACTGTCATTTCTAATCCTGCAGAAGTTGCTATGAACTGTCTACATGATCTTAAGGTCCAAAGTAAAATAAAATAGTTGTTCTAGTGCCAACACTATGAAACAGCATCAACTTAAACCACAGCCAAAAATTGTTAATTTTCTTGTTAATCTCTTGGTTACCAAAAGATGACCTATGTATTTTGATTTATTTTAATTATGCTGTTTTAATTATCCAAAATGATCCAAAACTACTTATGTCAGTTTTGACTACTTAGACTAATGATTCACTCTGAGTTGAAGTCCAATAATGTCCAAACTGAAAGAAATCTGACTATTGAAAATACGTCTTGTCCCTGACTCTGTCTTAGATGGGTTTTGCTTCTTCCTTTCTTTGCTGACGCAATTAATGTGGAAATTTGCACTGTATAATGTGAAAAGACCAGAAGCGGAGACGTAGATCTTTTTCCAGCTTGGCTGTATGAGATGATAAAGAGGGTAGTCGCAATGAGTGATAACCTGAATCCCTCTTCTGAATCTCCAGTTGCTACTGTGCATTCATTTTCAGCTGGTACAAAATCATTTTGTTGGAAAAATAATTTTCTTCCTCACTTATTCACTATAAATTCTGGGAATAATTTTGTCTCCCTGAAGCCACTTTTATAGCACAGTAATGCCACTAATTTTGATGGATTTTCTGGATAGGTAGAACTGAGAGGCAAGGCATGTGCTGTGTCACATTAAAAGCTTCTAGGTAGGGAAAGTCAAGAGAGGATGTCCGTTCTGTCATTTAGTGTCATGGTGACTAACACTGCGTTCAATGTTCCAGCTTCACAAACGGCCTCATTTACAATTTACAACAAAGTGAATTTAGTCTGTGATGCTTTATAAATAGAAAATATATTTGTTTGACTCCTGTTTAGAGGAAATAGGAGGTAAGATATAAACCATACAATTGCTACTTAGAATCAAGGTCTAGACAATGAGGAGAAGGGAAAATGAAGAATATTCCTGGACTGTATTTCAATATCTACATGAGATACTCACAGATCTTTTGGTTATGTGTAAAGGACCTGCTTTTACAAGAACGAAAAGACTTAGTTTGTAACCCATTTTGTCTGATAAATGTTTCCATGGAAAACTTTTATGCAAACCTGGAGACAAGTTGTTAAAAGAACAGAAACCAGAAAACATTACTGATGTTGCAAATTATTCATTTAGAGAAAACTATGTCAATATCTTAAAACTTTTTAATTTTCCTACATATCCTTGCATTCTTAACTCAGGAAAAATACTAGATAAATCTGTGTGTGGCTACTGCTGCTGATCTTAATCTTAGCTTGCCTTGATTTCACATGCATCTGTTACTCTAAAACAACTCCATATGAAAATGGTTGTGTAGGACAAGCCAGATAACCTTGTTTGGCATGTCTACCTACTAAATTACTCCAGTTTAACTAAATTGCTATAAGTTGTGAGTTAAATTTTACAAGTTTGGGTGTAGAAAACCTGTACTTTCCATTACAGGGAAATGCTGCAAACTGCAGCACTCAAGGTTATGTTCTTTGGTATAACAAGAGACAGAGGTTAACCGTACATTTAAAGTGGGAATGACAGAGAGTTCAGGGCCCTCTAAGCAAACCCTATCCAGTATTTCTGAGTTGCATGTATATGATGTTCTGCTTCTCTGTGGCTGGTGCCCCATGTCAGACATTCCTCTGGCAGACTCAACAGCTTGCACCCAAAGGGAGCTGGATTGCGAGGAAGGCTGTTTGACAGACAGGGAGCCAGAAACAAGAGAGTGTGCTATTTATATTGCTGTCTGGCTTATCTGTTTATATGATAAAGTGTACGAGCTGCTCAGCCTTGAGCTGGAACCCCAGCAGAGTGTAGCTCTGGTGGCACAGTCTAATCAAACAACACAATACTTTAGGAATGCATAGTTTTTGTTAGGACTCCCTCATTTGTAGGGAAACACGTCTTCTATGATAACTAGTGAAAGCTGATGGTGTACAAGTAGAAATGTTTCTTTGAGCCTAACAACCCTGCAGTTACTGCTTTCTTTAGAGGCATGGTCAGCAGTGCCAGGCAGGCAGGCACCGTCCCAAAGTGAGAATTTATGAGAGACCAACTGTGGCTCTGAGTGCGTGCGTGTAAAGACAGCGCTCTTGCTTTGTGTGGGGTGCTGAATGACTTGCCCAGGGTTGTGATTTTTCCCTGCAGCCCTAAGATTTGTGAAGGGAAAATGTCTTGCTGCGTGTGGGAGAAAGCAGGAGAGAGAGTGAGAGCAAGTTAGTGAGTGAACACCGAGCCCTTGCAGGTGATCCATTACCCTGCAGCCATTACAATTTGTCATATATGCTTCACCTACCATCAGCTGCAAGATGAAATGTTTTCAGCTCAGTTTATCAGTCTACCTGGATATGTCAGGTCAACTTCCTTTTAACCCACTGTTCTGGTTCATGGGCTTTTATAAAATATGGCACAGCTGATCAGAGCTAGCGGTTGTCTTTCTTTTTTCCTTTTTTTTTTTTTTTTTTTTTCCTCACAGTGTGAACCAAGAATTTCTGTACACAGATATCACTAAGAATTTGACTTTCAGGTTAATCCAGTACAGTTCAAAAATTCTGGAAATATGCCTTCACTTCTGTTCCAAATAGTAATTAAGAAAATATATTATATTAGAAAAAAAACTTCTCTTCCTTCGTAAAAATATTTTCACACACCGATGTACATATGCATGTAGACATGCAAACACACCTACCTACACATCTGCATTCTAAGAATCTAATCATGTTGAAATAAACCCACTTTGAATTACTTTCCTTGGTTACCAGAATATAAAAATATATTTTTTTAGTCACAAAGCTGTGGCAAAATTATATGCTGATAGTTTTTCAGTTATATTTATCTTTTTGTGTCTCTACAATTGCAGGGAGGGATCATGATAAATGCTATAGCAACACTCAAATTAGAAAATTCTATTTGCAAAATTTTTATCATTGTCCTATACATAAAGATGCTAGAACCTGAAGAGCTAAATTTCTGTTTTTACTGTCAGACATAACCATCTGAATTTCTATGCACATGGCATAAATTTGGAATGGAAATTATTGAAATGATAGTTAAAGTTACTAGGTCAGGCAGTTCACACAAATTACACAGCCCTTCCATACAGAATATCCTAAGATAATGCTGCTGGTGTCCTGGTCATTGCTCAGTCCCATCTTATTCCCAGAACCTATTAATACTGATTATATAGAGATTGAAGGGTACTTGTCTATATTTTTCATACTGACCACTATCCAGCGTGCAGCCAAAGTGGGGTTTTGCTACCAAATTATCATGTAGCTTTGGAAACCTTGCCATTCTTCTGTCCGCTTGACTCTCTAAGTGGTCTTTTAAAATTATAAATGTATAAAAACATCATACAGCTGACTATTTTTTTTCTGATTTATCTTCTGCCTTGAAGGGGATGTGGTAGTATTAGAGATACCCTGAATATATTATTGTTATGGGTGTGTAATATTAAATAGTACACAGTATCTTAGGTTATTTTTGATCCTTCATATTTACTCTACTATATTGTCATTATTATTATTAGGAGTAGCAGTAGTAATATTATATTTCCCTACAAGTTGCTAAACATATATACTCTATTTTTCAAAAGCTGCAAGCATATAAATGGCAGTTTTTCAGTTTTTGGTGTTACAACTCCTCTCCAAATTTCCTATCCATGAAAACACAGTAAACAAATAGGGTTTTGCCATGGAACAGAACCACATGGAGCACAGAAGAAAGACTGGAATTTCACTGGTACATGACTGTTCCCTTTTGCTCAGGCATGCTGCTTGATAAAAATGACTGTTGGCTTGAATACAATGCAGTTTGATAAAACCCACCATTTTAGTAAAAAAAAAAAAAAAAAAGGGAATATTCTTTTCACCTTCATTTTTAAATCACGATTTCTGTGAAGTTATTTTCAGTCTTTGTTCTGTGCTGCAAAATAACAATTTGTCACCTCTGGTTTGCCTCAGCCTCAAGTACTTAGATGGGTATTTTTGAACCTTTCAGCCTGGGATATTTGTTTTTCCTGTACACATAATCTTACCAAGCTAATGGTGACATGGCTTTTGATCAGACAAAGAATTCTGTAATTATAGACGTCCAGCATATTTTGTCAAGAAAAGGCTGACCTGCTTGCAATAAGGGCCGTAAGAATCTACTTGCCTGTCATCTCCAGCATTTTTAGAGACCTGCTAGAAGTTAGGCCTCTTCCAAACATGGAGCCCAGTATCCCTCTAAGAAGAGTGCGAGGAGAAGCTGGATGTGAACCACACTCACTTACTTGAATAGCAGGATGTGAGGGAAAGAAGCTATCCTCAGGCACACGTCAAAAGATGATCTAGTAGAAAGCACATCTAAATGACCTAAGGAGCTTAAGCACTATACAAAACCCACTTGATGTGAGTTGTCATGCCTGAAGGACTAAACTTATTTATAGGAGAGGGGAAATCCAACCTGGTAAAACTGATTGATATTCACCAAATTGCTCTGCCTCTGTTTACAACAGCTAAGGCGAGGCTGGAATCGTAAATAAGGGAAGAAAGTCGTGTAAACTATAGCATGACCTATCAACAACACTATGTTCACAGAAACAGTATTAACTGAAACGATGTAGCTGGAATATAATGAAATTATGCTACAAGATTATTTTTAGATATTTTCACCATTGGAGGAAACAAACCAAATCTGACTGGATCTGAAGAGTAGGACAGCATTTAAGTGTAAAGTGAAGTCTGCCTTATCTTTATAAACATAAGGAATTAAACATCAAGAGAATATTAAGTGATTAGTTTAAAGGTGCGTATTCATGATGGTCTTAAAAAGACTGTTTTATTGACAAGTGATTTACTTCTTTTCATATGTCTATTCAACAAACACTGTATTGAATTCCAACAAGCTAAGGAATCCCTCTGATTCAATAATTTTATTAAAGTGCTGTCTTAAATATATTTAGAAAGTATAGCTTTTCTGTAAGGCTTAAGCATATCAGCAAAGATACTAACAAAATCCTCCAAGGATAAAATTATTTTTGTACACTCAAAACAGCAAACCATGTAAAACAGCTGTGTTGGTTATATGGGGAAATGTCACCTCATTACTGTATTAATGTAAATTGTTCTTCATCTTTGTTAATCTTGATTAACAGGAAAACATCAGCATAAAAATCTTCACAGAAATTTTTTTCATCAAGTCATACTTTTGTAACTGTCATCCTAGAATGGGAAGGCACGTAAGATCCTGCCTCTTTCCAGGGAAAAAATTGCAAATTACTAAAGGAGAGGAAAGAGATAATACCCTGAATTGTCTGAAACAGACCTTTCTAGGCTTTTCACTGTCTTCTGCTCTCAACATTTTGAATTATTCATCATCTTTCTGTTTGACCTGTCTTGTTTCAAAATAAAAGGCCAACAGAAATGGAAAAGGAAAACAACTGGAAATATATAACCATTTTCATTCAAGTAACAAAAGCATGTCTATAAATGTACCTGTGTACTGTGTAGAATAATTTCAAAATAAAAATAATATCTGCATCTGATCACAACCGTAAAATCTGAGAGAATTTCAGTTTTAAGAATTGTAAATAAGAGGGGCTTGATTTGCAACATAAATAAGATTGGTCTATATCAACTTCCTTTCCCTTGTTTATAATTAGTATCTTAAAATGATCCTCTGAGAATTTTTGGCTTGATTGCTCTCTAGCAAATGGTTTATATGGTTTGAAGTGACAGGTGGTTATAAGCTAATGAAACACATTCCCTAGACCACAGCTTTAAAAGCTCCATGCAAAACAAAGTAAACTGACCTAATTTTGCATTTTGACAGTGTTTAATTGTTAGTGGGCAACCTCTCACACCAACCAAACATCCAACCAAAACTTTCCTAAAACCATACAACCTGAAGGAAAATAGCCAAGTCTTTCAAGACTTCATTGAATTTTTCTCAATTCTTCCCTTTACTATGGCCTTTTCCTGCATGGAAAGCAACACCAGGAAATCCTGTTTAATTTCTTTATGCAAAGAAATTTGCATAGCAGGATAATGTGCAGAAAGATTTAATTGGTTCAAATAATCAATTTGGGAAGTTCTGACAGCATGACCACGTATTTCACTTGAGCACTAACACCCCTAATTGACAACAGATTCTTACAACAATGCATCAGTTAAACCTGTGCCATCATTCACTGAGTTATAAAGTTTATGAGCACGTAATGCCAGTTATATAAATTTCATTTTCCCCAAGCTTAAAATATTCTATTAGACAAAAGCCTAGTCACCATGCATAGCTGTGTAGTTTCTTGATAGATGGCTAGGTTAGAGAAGGTTAAGTAGATACGAGTGTAAAGTAAATAAAAGGCTGAATCAGGAGCATTCATTGATACTTGTTTACTTTAGCATTAATTACTTGTTAGAAGTTTCCATCAGAACTGAAATTTGGAGTTGTAGTGCAAGTGGATGGGAAGGCTACTTTTATGTTGGGAGAATTTTTTCACTTTGGTGAGAAGAATAAAAGGCTGGAAATTGAAGACTTTATATCCCATCAGAGCACAGCTGCAATTGGAGGAGAAGAAGTGTGAAAACAGACATGTCAAACGTCTGAACAGACATCAAATACAATAAAAATCAGTATCTTGGACATTATGTCAGCCCTTTGTCATGTCACTTCTGGTTTACCTGCAGAAGTTTGGTTTTCAAGCTCTGTCTGTTACTATCTTTACTAAAAAGGTCACTAATATCACAAACCCTATGAAAAATAGAGCATATTGTAGTTGCAGTTTATTTCATCCTGAAGGTCTATGATAGCTTACCCCAAGTTTAATTTGGTTCTTTAACACACAAAAAGATAAAAGAAGCACTTTAATTGAATTCAAAGGAAAAAGAATAAACAAAACCAAAACAGGTGCCCCACAGTTACACATTTACTTGCACTCTGTATTATCCTCTTCCATAATTTTTTACTGATGATTACATGGCTAGTGCCTGTATAAAACACATGTAATCCTTGTTGATCTCCACAAAGACACCACTTAAAGTTTTAATTGTATTTCTGGAAACAAGGTTAGGTTTATTAAAAGTCTAAACTCAGGTGCTCCGATCCGCTTTACTTTTAAAATAATTTTTCATTATGTTTTTAGATAGCTGTGTATTGATACACCATTGTTGAAACATTATTTTGGGTAAGAGGAAAGTTGGTACAGTAGAGGCATTTCACAAGTAAATAATTATTTATTTTAGAAAAACTATTAATATTTTTCTGTTCATATGTTTGTGCAAAGGAAATGTGGTGTCAAAGAAACAATAATCCAAAAATAACTTTAAAAATACTTGTTAGTTTTAATTCTGATTTATAGTATAAATGTATGATATAATAGCCTATCTCAATTTATATTTTTATGGACTTAAAATTATGCATTAGATAAATAATTTAATGAACATATGATAATTCAAATTTAATTAGTATAGCAATTCTCTTTAAATATACACATGCAGCTGTGTCACTGAAAACTGTTTCTTTGTATAGCTTTGAAGGAAGAAATTCCTCGCTTCATCACAGTCTTCTTTGGTAACAATGTTAAGGTACTTGTTGGGAGTTAAGTTCCAAAAGATACTCCAACTCAGTAATCATAAAGCAAGAAATTAAGGTTAAATGCAGAATGAAATTCTAAGTAGTCTGGAGGCACTTCAGTATAAAGTCACAGAATCATAGAAAGCCCTGTGTTGGAAGGGACCCACAAAAATCATCAAAGTCCAACTCCTGGCCCTGCACAGGACACCCCAAGAGTCACACCATGCTCCTGAGAGCATTGCCCCAACACCTCTTGAACTCTGTCAGGCTGGTGCTGTGACCATTCACCTGGGGAGCCTGTTCAGTGCCCAAACACTTTCTGGGCAAGAACTTTCTCTTATTATCCAACCTGCAGCTTCCCTAACACAACTTCAGGCCGTGCTCTCGCATGACTGATCACCAGAGAGAAGAAATCAATGTCTGCCCATCCTCTTCCCCTGGTAGAAGAATCTGTTGAACACTTAGTGCAGAATTTCTTTCTAAATATTTGACATAACAGGATGAGAGAACTCTCTGAGTACTCACCTCAGAGCAAAATAAATATATAGTCCCCCCCCAAAAATCCAGATATGATCTCTGGAATAATGGACCACTTCAACTGATAATTTGTTTTAAATGAAACCCTGTTGTTTTACAGACCTGGCTTTGAAACCGTGTCATGAACAGGGCTTTAAATAAGGATTGTCAGAACAAGAAGTGGTAGCTGAAGAATGCCAATAGCCAGCCAACAATAGGAAACAGTAATGCACACAAACCTTTATAACAGGGGAGAGGAAACTGAGGCTTCTTAATACGAAAAGGATATCAGTATTAGTATGACAACCTGCAAAATACCATGCTATAGGCATAATAAGACAAATGAGGAAGAAAAATGTGCTCACATTCTGACCAGTTGGTCAAGTTTGGGAATAAATTGGTATAGTAAATACAGGATAGGATAATTTCTATTACTGAAATGTTAATATAAAATAGGACTAGCATGTACAAGAAAGACAGGTAATGAAAAAAAAAAAAAAGAGGAGCATTGTTTTGAAGATGAAAGATGCATGTGCTTACCAAGAAAGAAAATAAAAGAGAGAAGGTTTTTGAAAATCCCTGAATAGAAAGGGAAATGATACAGAAGGCTAGAGCTAATTCCAGCCAACATGGAGATATTGGACAAAAATGTAAAGGTGAAAGGCCATCTTAATGTGAATAAAAAATAAATCAATGATATTCAAGATCTGGTAGGATTAAGAAGTAAAATGACATGGAAAAAATATTAAAAAGTCAGGGTCTAAGGAAGACATATGTACTCAGAGGGTTGACAACAATTGCAGATGAATGTAAGAAAAAGGGATATAAATTATAGGTGGCCTTTTCTTATGGGCCAAAATAACTGAAGCAGATAGGCAGTTGGGAGACTTCTCTGAATTGTGAGTTTTTCATAGATCTCAGATGTATGGAGAAATTGTGCGGGAAAAAACTACTATGTTAGCTGACTAAGAATAAGTTGAGAGGCACAGAGCAAAAATACAGGGACAAAATCCTAAATGCCTAGACACCAAATGAGGTACAACTTACAAGAAATGGCATTGATAGTGCAGAAAAAGTATATTTATAAGCAACGAAAACTAAGAATATCATTGGTTAGCTTCCTCATGGAGAAAGAAGGGTATTGACAAATGATGCATAGAAGGCCAAATATTTTAATGGCTTATGGATCCTCATAAGACATTAAAATTACAAGTCATCTTTTGCTATTAACAAAACAGATGTAAAAAAGAGAAAAAGGAGTTTCCAATCTAGAACAAAGGAAGAAAAAATGGGAGTACTTAAATCAGACAGATGTTTTCAACTCGTTTGGTTCTGATAATGTTCAAATAACATCACAAAAAGTAAACAGATCTTTTTGAGACTGAAAAATGTGAGAGTGGTTCATTTATTTAAAAAAAAAAAGGAAAACAGAAGCAACGCAATAATAAGATATAATTATTGTAAAAAAAAAACAAAAAAAAAAACAACCCTGCAAAACCAAAAAATACATGAGCAAATAATCAAACCATCTCTAACCTCTGAAAGACAATAAAGAGATAAATAGCAGCCAACATGGACATATAAAGAATAAAGCACTATAATTCCATGTGTGTGTGTGTGTGTGTATGCATATATATGTATATTAGGGTTTTTAATGAAAGGATGACAAAATTGTAGGTCAGGAATTTGTTGTGCTTATTGACCTTTCTGAGTATTTTCCCTAGCCATTAAAAGTAGATTATGATATATAACTATATTTTCAATCCACTTTTTTTTTTTAAAAGTATGGTACTAAATTAATTACTCTTTTTTTTCACATACATTTTTAAAAGACATTTACCTAAAATCCATTTGAACTTTCAAATTTCCTTAACAGGAACTTTTTCATTGCTTTGAAGAAAATAATAGTGGCTTTGATAGAATGATTGGTGCTTGAGAGACAGAGATTGAGAGTGATTGTGCAACTACTTTTCTTTGTTTTCATTTTAAAGACAAATGGGAATCAAATGCCAGCATGAGGTAGTTATAAACATAGTGAAATTGTTCTACTAATCTTGCAATATGCTGTCAAGATAATAATAGCTCTGAGCATTTCCATTGATTTCTGGAGGAATTACTGACTTATTATCTAAAGGAACTCCTTATAGCTGGTTAAAAATGAAATGCAGTTTTGAAATATCCACTATTTCAATAAATGCTGTGAAAATTACTCTTTTATTCAAAAAGAAAGCAAGGAAAATGAGAAGTAGCATGTTATGGATGTGTCATCTTGAGTTACACAGATGCAAGGTGGAGGGAAGGGTCCCCACATACCTTTTCATGATTGCTTGGAAGTGTCCATTCAGAGACTTCTATTTCACAGATCCATCTGAGGCCTCAAAACTTATCTTTTGTCCACATTGAACCAGACTGTCGCATCCCAAGACAGAACTCTTATAAAACAGTGCTCTTTGGAGCAAAACCAACAATATTTCTTGGATTCAATTTCTCTCCTTCTTTCTCTACCATTAGAGAACTCTGGAAGACAGAAATCATCCCACTAGAAAGTACTAAATCAAAAAAACTCTAATTAAACAAAGTATTTTGAGAAAAGTACATTTAGCAAGAGCTCTGCCTTTCACTCTCTATAGTGCAAATTCAGTGAGTGAGGAAGGAATGAGGATAAAACCTTCCACCTGGAAAATAAATGTGTGATTTCTTTGATGCATATTTTTAGGTTGAGGATATCTTTTTCGGCTCTAGGAAGGAATACGTCTCTGAAGAAAATTTGCAGACACATTTATTACTTTGAAATTGATGTTAGAACTCTTTTGTTTCATTTTATGTGGTAGTATTACCTTTCATCCAAAATCTCAGGATGCCAGTTTTACTTACACAATGCAACATTTAGCTAGTAGCTGCTTTAACAGGCAGTGTCACTTCTGTAATAATCTTATTACAATATTTGAATACCTTATACATTAATTTTCAGAAGACTTGCATATGTTTTAGGTACCATGCTTGGTCCACATCAGTTTAAGCAGTTTGACAAATTATTTCCAGTATCATGCTTGCTGTGTTCCTGATGCATTGTGGCCCAGCTTACACAGGCTATTTAGAGCACTTGGTAAATTTTTTGCTTCCTGGTTATTACCCCAACTCGTCTTTGGAAAATTTCACTCTTTAACCTTGATAGGTTAAAACTCTCTGTTCTGAGGATTTGGAGTTTCAACACTCTCAAACTATCACCAGCTGCTTATCCACCTATGTTCAGCAAGAAAATACAAATACAACTATCTGCACACAAGGAAAAACTTACATGCCTATGTCAAGCAGAGCCTTTGAGTCATAAATCCCGGTTTCTGGAGGCATGCAGCTCGGGACTATGTGTAATTGCCGAGCTCTGGGCAGTGTGCAGCATTCCTCACATCATTGTTTCCAGATCACTTTGTTACGTGGCATCCATGAGACACACAGAGCGTGCTGTGGGGAAAACGGAGAGATGGCCGCATGTGGAAAGGTCACACCGCAGGTATCGCTGGTTGTGCAGCACCGTGTGCATGCACAGCATGGGGGAGCACTGGTGATCTTTGGCTGAATGCATCAGCTAAGGGCACTCTGTCACAGGCCTGCAGCACTAGAGGCTGCTGCACCAGCCCCGGGCTCGTGGCAGCAGGTGGGTGCAGAGAGGCATCTGCTCATGGGTGTACACAAGGCAGGTGTTGCAAGTAGGACTTTTAAGTCTGTGCTTTTTCATTTCCTGTTTTTATCCCCTGCCCACTCCCCATACAGCCTTCAAATCTGCAGTCTTAGGTGTCTCCCTTGTAACATTTCTTGTGGATGGAAAATAGGCTTCTATTTTGAGTTGCTGAATTTCATGTATTGGACACTGAACAGGTAGGTGTCCTTTGTGTTCTTTGTCCAAAATGAGTTTTGGCATGATGATATTTTATTCCAGTTGTTATATTGTACACAAGGGTATCTGGTTGTACTTAAACACTTTTAAATTTTACAGTGATTTGAAATTCCTTGGATCCGAATACCTGAAGTAGATCAGGAAGTACTTGTTAAGGGCTTGAAAAGACTTAATTTTCTGTTTTCTGTCAATCAAAAAACAACCCTTATAAATTATTTCTGATATATCTGAAGCATATATCATATACATGTTTACCATGACATTTACTACACTATGAGAAAAGTTGCACCATATTGACCCTCATGCTTATTAGAATGAATGCTCTATTTTGAAAATTAGCACAACAGAAATATTTTTTTATTTTATTTCATGATCATCTGTGTACTGCTGGAGACAGTTTTGAAAAAAAAATAGATAGCTAGCAAATTAGAACAACTAGATCATATTTTGTGTCAATATTGGCTCTTCATATGCTCAGTTTTGTGTTCCTGTCCTTTGTGTGTTATGGTTTCAGTCTGCAGTTTTCACCAATGATGTCCATTATTTAAATGAGACAAGAAGGCTATTGTCAGGGACTGTGATCCTGGTGACATTATTATTCTGACCTAGTGTAAATATCATGACCTGTCTTGGAACTCTTGCAGTAAATGAAAGGGTTCAGGCAGTCAAGGTGACAACAGCCCTGTCCATAAATCAAACCTTCAGACATTAGGATAAGTTTTATTAAAGAACAAATGGATTTCTTGACATTATGACTTGTATACAAGAGTCAGGAAATATAAATTCAGCCATTTACTAAAAAAGATAAACCAGATTAAGCTATGAGACTAATGGAAAATATTACAGTACCTTTTATTTTCACTTTTTTATGTTGACTTTGGAACTTCTAAAATACCAGAGATGGATGATATACACTTATACACTTAAACCCACTTATTTTGAAAGACAGCAGGAACCCAAGCTGATGAACATAGCCTCTGTTAAAGATCAGTGGCTTAATTAACTCAATACTCTAACTATTTTTATTTAACATCAGGCTACAGGCAATTACTTCATGCTTCAGAAAGGTTCTATTATATCTGAATGTGCAAGCTAACATGAACTCTTAGGAAGAAGCTTTAAGGAAACTTACTCTTACTGCTTTTTCTTTAAAGATTTGATCTGAAATCAGATAGTATAACAGTAGAAAAAATACATTGTAGGAACTAATATTTTCCTTTATGTATGCTTGTAGCTTTTTATATCCTCACTGTACAGCTTTAAACGTTACACATCCATAAAATAAAGACTTTTAAACACATATTAAAATATTACATATCAGAAATATTGCCCCAAGACTCTTTTTTTTCAAAATAATTTGATATTAAAATATATGAGAAATGAAAACATACAGTTTATGTACAAAATACTTTTCTGTTTAAAAAAAGAAGGAAATACCTCAAAAGTGCTATGAGTTACATTTGGATAGTTAAGTATAATATATTTATTTTTGAATATTACAAGAAAAATATGTGCATCTAAGAATTAAATGTGATATTTTCCTAGTTTTCTGCAGAGGAACTGTTAAGTGCAATCTGAGTCCACATGGTGTGTTAAATACTGAAAAATCACTTTCTAAATTTTCACCTTTGCTGTAATGTTTATGTTTCCTGCCAGTGAGACACAGCAGTAGCATTTTGATAAGTATAGGTCAGTTCTCTTTTCTTATGTTTTACAGTGACTGTCCTTTTTAGTTTGTACAGTATTGATTTGATGATCAAAAATCAGTGTTTATATTGAAAGGTGTCTTTAAAGGAATAACTGTTCCAGGCCTGAATAAGGCAATAAGCTAAAATTAGAGATCAGGTGACAATTGGCGTAAAACAATAAAATATCAAAATAAAAGTGTTACACATGAAAAAACATAGTAGCACCTGGCATAAAAGGCAACATCCCCCATAATGTTATTCATCCCAACCTCTTTTTATCACAGTTCTGAAGTGAAAACTGCCATTAATTTTGTGTGTTAAAATTTTAGTTGGTTACTGAAGATTGCACAGCAAGCACCTTGATGACACTTTGCCAGTCAGCTTAAAATAATAATAATAAAAAACAAAATAACAGAAATAAATCCCAAACCCTGTATTCTAGAACCATTTATCCATACATGACAAAAATGTGAGTTGAACTTCATCCTGTCTCGTTCTCCACTTTACACACTTGAAATTAGCACTGATAGGGCATCTGGGAATGACAAATGTCAAGATTTTAATTCTTTTTTTTTAATTCGAAAAGAGCTTTTACTCATTTCCTCTTAATTTTTATTAAATTCTGTACTCCAAAGTATCTAAAAGCACTCAGAAATTCTCCATGGCTCAGATCTTCGACACTGGAGTCCCTCATTTCCTCTCTCCCACTCTGCTACCACTAAAAAATTCTGTGAGTCGTCCGTGCTGACTGTGAGGGTGCTGCTCTTCCTGGCTCATCCTGGAGTGGTGCTTGGGCAGTTTCTGAGAGAAAGGTGTCTGACCTGTATCAAAACTATAGAAAGAAACATGCCAAGAATTGATTACCTGGACTATGTCAGGATACCACTCAAGCCCATGCCTTTGCCCAGCTTGGTTATTAATATGATGCAGCTGTCAATGTGTAAACACATCACCCTTTTCTTCCTTACAGTTGTTTTAACTTCTAAAAAAGCAAGTTTTTTTTTTCCGGAGTCTTATACTATTCAGCATTGTTTCTTTACTTTTTTATGTACCATTTGCCTCATAGTTGACCATCTCCCAACATGTAGCCACCAGCATACTTTTCAAGTGACTCTTGCCATAGTGCAGCTGTTTCAAGAGTGAGCTGCATGGAACCAAAGGAAGATCAGTTTTCTCCTTCTTCACTATTATGATAGCGGGTGTCAACCTGTCGCTCAAGCTGTCTTTACTCATACTTCAGGCTTGTCTGTCCAGAAATGCTAAGTAAGAGCAATGTTGAGCTGTTTTTCTTGGCTTCCCAACTTTTGCTAGCCAAAGCAATATGAAGAGCTTCAATGCCTTTCATGCGAAGTATAACCTGTGTTGAAAATTTGTAAGGAAAAAAATAGTGATCTTCACCACTGCAGTGTGATCCAAAGACTTCCTTAAAATCTAAGTTTCTACATCTAAGTACTAAGCTGTAATTTGCCTTACGAATTCATTCTGGATCTTGTTTATGTCAAGCCTCTGCCACTTATGATCAATTAGAAATTATATTACAGTACTGAAAATATGAAGAATCTGTATTCTGACAAATGCAATCTCTTATCATCATCATCTATGCACTGTAAGTCACCTGAGCAGTGATGACAGCACTTGTCACTCACTCCATGTTTAGTAACAAAAACTTTCCTTTCTGTAAAAGGCAAGTGCTTCAGCCACACTGCCTGACTCACACAGGGCAAAGGTAGGGATTGGGAGAATGAGAACCACCCACAGCAGGAAAAGATCAGGTTCAAGACTATTAAGGAACTGGAATGTGTACAAGTCATATAATCATTGAATGGCTTGGGCTGGAAAACCATCTAGATCCAACCCCACTGCCATGGTTTTCACTAGACCAATTTGATCAAAGCCTCATCCAAATTTGTCTTGAACACTTTCAGTGTGGGGCATCCACAATTTCTCTGGATTCCACTTCTCAGAACTTCCACAGGTTCTGAGGGAAGTGGCAGATGAAATGGCTAAGCCACTATCCACCATATTTGAAACATCATGACAGTCCAGTGAGGTTCCTACTGACTGGAAAGAGGGGGAAACATAATCTCCATTTCTCAAAATGGAAGAAAACAAGACCTGGGGAACTACAGGCCAGTTACACCTCTGTGCTCCAAAAGATCATGGAGCAGGTGCTTCTGGAAACTATCCTAAGGTACATGGAAAATAAGGAGGTGATTTTTGAAAGCCAGCATGATTTCACTAAGAGCAAATCATGTCTGAGAAATTTCATGGCTTTCTATGTCAGTGTTACAGAGTTGGTGGATAAGTGAAGAGCAACTGACATCATCCATCTGGACTTGTGCAAAGCACTTGACACTGTCCCTCAGGACATCCCTGTCACTAAACTGGACAGATGTGGATTTGACAGATGGACCACTTGGTGGATAAGGAATAGGTTGGGTGATTGCACTCAAAGAGAGCTGGTGAATGGTCATATGTCCAAGTGCAGACCAGTGACAAGTGGTGTCCTCGAGGTTGGTGTTGGGACTGTCTCTGTTTAACATCTTTGCTGGTGACAGGGACAGTGGGATTGAGTGCACCCTCAGCAAGTCTGCCAATGACACCAAGATGTGTGGTGGAGTTGTCACAGAAGAAATGCCATCCAGAGGGATCTTGAACAGCTGGAGAGATGCACCCATGTGAACCTTATGAAGATCCACAAGTCCAAGGGCAAAGTTCTGCGCTTGGGTCAGGGCAATCCCAAATGCAAACTGGGTGGGGAATGGATTGAAAGCAGCCCTGAGGAGAATGACTTTGGGGTGTTGGTTCATGAGAAGCTTGACATGAGCCATCACTATGCTCTTGCAGCCCAGAAAAGCAAACATGTCCTGGGCTGCATCAAAAAGAGTGTGGCCAGAAGGTTAAGGGGGGGGGTGGGGGTGGGATTCTCCCCCTCTACTCTGCTCTGGTGAAATCCCACCTGGAGTGCTGCATCCAGCTGCACTGTTGAGAGCTGTGGGGTTCTCAACATAAGAAGAGCATGGACCCGTTGGAGTGAGTACAAATGAGGCCACAAAGATGACGAAAGGAGAACCTCTCCTATGAAGACAGGTGGAGAGAGTTGGGGTTGTTCGGCACGGAGAAAAGAAGGCTTCAGGGAGAGCTTCTAGTTCCTAAAGGGGGCCTATAAGATAGCTGGAGAGGGACTTTTTGCAAGGGCTTGTAGAGATAGGACAAGGTGGAATGGTTTTAAAATGAGAGTAGGTTTAGTTTGGATATTAGGAAGAAATTGTTTATTGTGAGTGTAGTGAGACACTGGCACAGATTGCCCAGAATAGTTGTGGATGCCCCATCATTGGAAGTGTTCAAGGCAATACACTTTGGAAGCTTTGAGCAGCTTGGTCTAGTGGAAGGTGTCCCTGCTTATGACAAGGTGGTTGGAACTAGATGGTCTTTAAGATCTCTTCAAACCCAAACCATTCTATGAGTCTATGAATTTATGTTATTTGGAGAAAAGGTTTGCAAAAGATAGGAAGTTCCTGACACAGAAAAATTTGAATTCTTTTAAGATGTTGAATAAAGCCAAGTTAAATAAGGGGCTGATTTTAAAATCTTCGCTGATGAAAACATATTTTTGAAAGGAACAGAATGAAAGCCAAATGTATCCTGGGAAAAATAGAAAAGGAAAAGAAACCTCTCAAAAAAATTAAGACACTAAAACTGATAACTGAGAAAGGAAAAATTATATCTCATAAAGAGAAAAAGGCTTTTAAGTTAGTTGACTACAACCAGGATGCAAGGGGAAATGCCTGGCCTTCGTTCTAGAAATTGTTTCTGAGATTGCAAGTGCTTTTTTAGAGCTGAAGCCAGTGTGATAAAGTGCTGTTCTTTCACCAGAAAGAATGTTTGCTTACTATTTCATCATCCCCTGGAGGCACAGAGAAAGAAAATAAGCACATCAGTTGTCATTATGACAGGATAAAAATGGAGCCATCATATTTCAATAACACAATGCAATGAGCAGCCCCATCGAGTGATGAATTATGGACTCTCTCTTTCACACTCAACTATAAGTTAATATTATCTCCCCAGGATAATTAGAGTGAAGTTCAATTACTGACCCTGAATTACCGTGTGGGCCACTCCATGGGTTCTGACACAGCATTTTACACATTTATCTTTTCACCTAATGCGCTAAATCTGCATTGCTCAGGTGATTAATCATACTGGGTCCCATCTAGCTCACACTATTCTTCTTGTATGGATTGGCTGGTCCCTGGAGTCCCCTTGAGCACAATATGAGAAGGTCTATTATGCTGTGTTTTTCTTCCAATTTGTGTTCTTCCTTGTGTTTTGAGATTGTGGTCACTTCTGATGTTTGCCAAAAAAAAGCTCATTGTAAAAATGCAACACTTTCAGATAGGGAATTATCCACCTCCTTGCCAACAAGGAGATAGATCACTCAGTCAGTGCAGGTAAAACATACCTATAAAACTCCAGTTGAAACAGATAGGTCCCTTTATTTCTATGTGTAAAGATGAAAGAAGAGAAATTCACAAAATGGGTCTGGAGGCATTGATCAATTTCCTGCTAGCTGTATTATTTCTTTCCCTTGTGAAGAACAAATTCTACCCTTGATCTAGTTACTCAAAATAAGTCCCTTGCTAATTTTTCATGTGTCTTTATAGGGCTGTGAATGAGCAACCTCAAATATCCCTCATTAAAAAAAGAAAAAACCCCAGGTTTTTATTCATAATGCGAATTGTATAAACAAACCTGTAGATTTAGAACCCTTTGCACAGCTTATTACAATTATGTTTTCATCAGCCAGTGTCTTGCTAAATATACATTGGTGATTTGAGAAAGCTAGATAATTCCACCTCACTTAAAGAAAATCCTGGTTTACTCCATGAGCAGTCTCAGTGAAATGAAGGAGAAGGGATTAAAAAAGAGTCAGAGGATCTGGATAATCAGCTATCTAAAGGATAGAGATTGAGGTCATATGCTGGGAGGAATAAAAGAGAATGAGATCCTCTTTTATGTCAGCAGCCATAACACTTAAATCTCAGGTTGCAGGGCATTGGAACAAGTTGTAATTCCCTTACCCACAGGCCAGGAAAAAGGGGAAGCAAGGAGAAGCAAGAGGCAGAGAACAATTTGGGCAAGTGACTACACATAACACGCAGATCAACACAATATCATATAGCAAATTTGGGCTACAGCAAAAAGCTATGCATCAAAATGGAACGGAATCAGGAATAGAAGTAGACCTCAGAAGGGTATCTGATTCCCAGCTCTTCCCTGGATATAACCTCCCTGGGTTAGATATCATTAATATGATGTCAATGAATAATTGTGTTTGCTCTTAGCAAGCAATTTCATGTTAAGCTATAGCCAAATTTGTTACAGAGGTTAAAATTGTGACTTAAAAGTGTTTTTAAACCTACCCAAGTTTTTTTATTTCAATCGGGTTCAGATCAAATTTTATAGATGTTTATGTTTTCTGAACTGGTCCTTTGAGTTCTAATTTTCCCTGTCTGGGTCACAATTTCTACAAATATAATTTATGCTAAAAAACCAATATCTACTACTAAACTGCTTCTACACACAAAGGAAGAAAAATAGTAAATCTAATGTCTGACAAATAACAATTAAGAGGAGCACGCAAAACCAGGGAATATACAGTCTTCAGGAAAAGGATGGAAAGCAGCTAGAAGCAGAATAAAACTGAAGAGTGAATGAAATGCTCATTTAGTCTTTTTTCTATGTGAATTGTACTGTTTCATTGGATAACCCATTTAAGTTTACTCATGAAATCCTTAAAACACTAGCCATACAAAACAATCAGAAATCAAAGCTAAGATTGTAACTAGTCATAATTTTATAACTAAACTAGTACAGTTGTATACTGATATGCTACACCTGCTGAAACTTGGTGAGTTTTCTAAAGAGGTGTGAAGGAACATGCTGGCATGCTCTGAATTTCACATTGATTTATTTTGCATTTATTTTTCTTTCAGGGTCAAAGCAAAGTCGTGGGCCTTGTGTCCATAAAACGGTAATCAAAGCAGCCATAAAGGTGGTGTGGAGGAAGGAATATGGTTTTCATATGAGCATAATAATGGGCTGGAATTGTGGCAGGCTTTCCAGAGGAGGGCAAATACCTTCAATCCTCATCAGCAGTCATTTTTAATTACTCTTGCAGCACAAAACAGTTGGAAACCTGACTCCTATAGCATGTTAGATATCTCTCAAGAGCTTTGCAGTACTTGTAATAAAATTCTGCACTTTGCCTTTCCCAGGTTATATATATATATTCATCAAAAACCCTTCCCATTCCTGCTCTCCTTCCCCTTTCCGAGAGGAACTGGCATCGTGATGCAGAGGAGGCCTTAATGATTCTCAGGTGATCTCAGAGTCTCTGAGTGCTGAGTGCCTTAAAGCTGACATTCCCTCAAGTCCCTGTTCTGTGCCAAGGGCAGGTCAGAAAGGCAAAAGAAACTCTATCTAACAAAATGCAAACATCAACCTCTTTCCACCTTCAGGCTGTAATACAACACCCTGTCTTCCTAATCACCTGGAGAAGCATAACCAGAGTAACACAACTATTTTAATTAGACTTTTTGGATGAGACTAATCCTTTTTTCCAGCAGGACGGGGGAGTAGTTTCCAAAAGTCCCAGGAGAATCTGTGCTTTTAATCAGCCCACATATCTCTGCCTTTCCTAAACTGCACTGGAAAAGCCTGTGGTTTTTATTTGTTTTTCCAACTATACGTAGCAGTCTAATCACAGATCAGTCTAGATGATGTACTTTAGCACAGCCATAACAATAAATGAAAAATTTTCAATCATTTGATATGTCACATAGATTTCAGCAGATTATCCTTTTGGACTTGAATATTCTTTGATGAGCTTCATTGTTATTTTTTTCTTAAATATCTATCCTTGAGAATGTCAACCTTCTTTTATCCCATTCGTCCTGATTTGCCATTTTTTGCCTTCTCAGGCCAGCTCTCATTACTCTTTTGAACACACCACTACCTTAAAAAGCAGTCCAGGATCGGGCCTTACCTGTCAACAAGTTGAACTGTTCAAGAGCTACGTCGTTAATTTCAACAGCCGGAAAAACCTAGCAAAGAGCACCTTCCGACTGAGCCAAGCCTACAGAGCCCTGCGTTGGCTCACCTGACAACATTGTTACTATTTTAGTATTTACTGATTTAGACCATAGAGGTACTGGCTTGAGTCAGGCAACTGTGATGTGAGGAGTCACTCTGCGAGCCCAGGCACAGGATGAGAGAGATTGCTAATTGGGTAAGTCTGGCCACCATCTGGCACTTGTAGTCTCTACCTAAACTCTCCAGATGCAGCTCTGAGCAGCTGTAAATAAAGACTTTCAGCAGTCAAACGTAATTTATATTAGATATTTTATTCTGTTAGTTAAAGTCCGGAGAATTCCATGTGTCTGACAGCCTTCTGTGAGCCAGAAGGAAGAATATGGGGAGGAGGCAGAAGGTGGCAGATAAAGCTACACTGCAGTGGTGTTCAAGACACTGGGATTGCTACGCCAGCAGTGCAGTCACATTTTCAACACACACTTGTGAGAGCAGCTGTTGAACTTTGTCCAGCATGTGTTAGCATCTGAAAAACATACACAGTTGGTGTGTTGTCCCCCATGAGGTTGATAAGATCTATTAAAAAAGATTGAAAATTCAGGATGCAAGTTATGTCATAGTGCTACTGATAATACTATGAAATGTAGAAATGGATAAATCACTTTCTAATGCTATAATAGAGTCTTATTTTTCTTTGATTATCTGCCTTAACATATTCTCATATTTCTATTTTATTCTTGAAATTTCATGGGGTTTTTTACACTGTAGAGTATTTTTACTCTCCATCTTTCTCTACTTATTCTTCTCTCTGGAAATTGTCTCCCTGGGTTTTCTCTGTCTCAGTCCTTTTTCTTTTTAACATTCTTTTCCTTTCTCTCTCCCTCTTTTTTTCTCTTACCAATTTTACCTGCTTATTTTTTTTCTGCTCAGGCCTGCATGCCTCCAAAAACTCCCGCATTCCAAAGGCAGCAATTGTTCTGCCACTTTATCTTTGAAACCAAACAAGCACAATCTGAAAATGCCCCAGTATCCACTTAAAAGTGCACTGCCCAGGAGTGAGGCAGAAACAAACATGCATCCTGGCAGTCTCAGTTCCCAAAGGCTTTCTTACTCCATTAGCCCTCAATTGACATATCCAATATTTGTTCCTTCCATTTTTTTTTTTTTCCTGTCCCTTTATTTTCTACCTGGTATGGGCCTATGTCCACCCAAATCCATGTCTACCTTTCTGTTCTTCATTTACTTCGGACTTCAGTCATGTCTGTCCAGCTTTTACATACATAGGGATTGTAGTCTTTCCTAAATCTCTAAGCAGGTGTTACTGTGTTGATTGTACCAAAAAAAAAAAAATAGCAAACTCCTTTCCTGTCAATAAGAAGAACAGTCTGTGCTATAGCTCTTTAACTGAGCTCAAATTCTATCTCATAAATGGTCCCAAGGGTTTCTTTTAGTTCCATCCAGGGCCACTTGCTCAGCACATTTCTTTCCTGAATCAATAATGCAATACCTGGGCTGGATAACAAAAAGTGGAATGCCACCTTTTTCTTTTTCTTCCCTCAGACTTGGAGTATAACCAGACACACTGATTAGAAACTCCATGTGACAACCAAATTAGATGTTTGGAACAATACCTGTCCCGAAGAAATGACGTGTAAGTATCAGGCTTGCAGTTGAATTTCCCTGTGAAGAGAAAACTTCTGCCTGAAAAAAAGATCTGGTTTATTTCAGAAAAATTTTGAAAGAAGTGAAAAGAAATGTTACATGCCCAGTTCCAACATAAGTGATTGTGTGGTTACAGTACGTAACCCCACAAGAAGATTTCCATGTAGCAATATTTTGTGGGTGATAGCGGGAAGAATTTCCTTGGTCATTCAACAAAATCTGTATTGTAATAGCTTTTACATAGATTTATTACTGTCTTGCTCTCACTTTTGCAAGTTGTCATTAAAAGACAACTTTTTTATGAACTGGAAAGCTTTTCTTCTTCCACATCAGTAATCTCATAACCTTCTAAATAATACTATAAAGCGTTTGTGGAAGCTTAGTTCCAAAGACTGTTGCAATATCTCTCATTTGGACCAGACTGACTGCACTGGCAGTAGACAGGAGAGATGTTCTCCCTCTCTGGGAGGGATTAATCCCCAGGCACAAGGCAGTACACCACCTCTTAAGATGATGCAGGCTGCTCTACAGACTGTTCTGAAATCTGATGCAGAGGGAAAGGAATGCTCTGGCCTGAACTCTCTCCTGCGTCCTTTAGATGGTAACAACGTCTTTTAGGTAGAAAAAGGAATGTATTTTCCTCAACAGCAGTTCCTGCAGCTCTCAGTAGTCCTCTCCTGGATGCTTCCGCTAAAGATGTTCTCGTCCCATTTAGTCAAATTGGTGTCACAATACTATGTTGACACATGTGTCAAATTCTAATTTTTCAATTAAGTTTCTTTCTCTTACACATACTAATATATTATAAAGAACCAAAACCCCCCACAGAACCCTCTCAATGATTTGCTGCCTTTTTTCTATAACACAGCTTTTGTGTGCCAGTACTTCCTAATGCACAAGAGTTAAAAGGATATTTTTTTTAACATTCCTGTTTTCTCACATGCTAGGTTTATTACCAGAGGGGTATTTATATTCCTTCTTTTGATGATAGTCCCTGGCACATCTTCAGTGAAATGTAAATAGTGAAATGTCTGATTCTTTAAAATCTTCCAAAACATCCAGGACAACTTCAGAAAGTCATTGTGTTGAACAACTAGTTAAGAACTAAGAATGGTCCTACACTATCCATTTCTTCCTCAAACAACGGATACAAGAATTTGTCAGCTATTCGGATTTATTTTTTTTTTTTTACAATTCAGCTCTGAAGCTGTCTCAGGCTGAAGTCAATACTACAGCTATTTCAGGCACACATTTTTTAAGGAACGTTTATGTCATCATTGATTCTCTTGATTCTTTATAACCAAGAACAAGCCAAAACATATTTGCTTACAATACTGTGCGTTTATTGGTATCGGTAGTACAGTATATTTTATAGGGTTGGTTAATCCAGGAGAAAGGTTAGCCTAAGCTGACAAGACTGAAAGAAGTAATGAAAAAGAGATCAAGTCCCATAGGATTTCTAAATATTTATTAATGATTGATTGATCCTATGTAGAGTACAGTTTAATGGACTTAGATGGGTTAATTTATTCAGTTTTCCTGAAGATCTTCTTGGATAGTTCAAAAGCTCTGCTAGTTTACATTAAATCATACATTGCAGAAATTCTGGGTCTGAGCTACTTGCTTAGAATTTCCTTCATTTTCTTGCAGTTGTAAAGTCTGAACTGTGAATTGATGAGAATTATGGGAAATGAGTTCTGTGTTTCCTTTGAAAAGAAATACCACAAAGCATACCATTTACCATCAATTATGATATAGCAAAGATTGTCCAAGAAATTAACCTAAACAATCAAGTCATCCTTTGATACTATTTCAGTAGCTGACTGGCATTGTCACATTTCAGAAAATTGAATTCAGCTTTATGAAACATATGTTTAAAAGTTGTACTCTTTCAATAATTATGCTATAACATCCCTATTTTATGCAAAGCTAACTAGATATTGTCATATTAAAATAGCAAATCCAATTCATTGCTTATGAAACACATGTTTAAAAAAATAAAAGGCACACTTTAATTATTTCAAGAGTGTTCAGACTGGCTCACCAGCCTACTGAATATTGCATTTGTTTAAAACTCAATCATGCAAAATGAAGACTCGATTTGAAAAATTTTAATAAAGATAACCAGACTATCATTATATCATTTGAATGCTAATCGGTGCTTTCATTCAGTGGAGGGAGCAGCGATAGTGTCAACTTTGCTGGAGGCTCTTTATTTTGCAATAAAAACATTTACATTCTAATGATTTTATTAAAGCATAGTAGCTGTCAGCATCCCCAGATGACTCCCTGGCAAACTGTATCAGTTATCAACTCATATTGCCTTTATCAAAACCACCCAGTGGTGAGTCTAGGCCTGCCACAATGAGATGTCTATTGCTCAGAGAGCTGGTATTTAATCATTTCTTCTTCAGTATTGTTCTGCTTACAGTGCATAAATAAGTGCTTCAAATAACCCCAGAGTGCTACTGACAATGAAACAAAGTATCAGTCCTATTTATCTTTCCCACATTCTTCAGAAACCTTCTTCTCCACTTCTTTTTTATCCCCTTTTTTATTATTTTGTTGTTGTTGCAGGCACTTTTTTATTCACTCTAACCTATCATCATTCAACAGCTCTGAATTCCTTCATGATGAGCAGTAGAACTCACAGATAGAGTCAAGGAACGTGATATTTTTTGTGCTAGGAAGTGATACAATGAATACTAGAAACAACTGGATTAGAAGTGATAGGTGGACTCTGAAGCAATGTTGACCTTAACAGAAAAACCTGAGGGGAAGGGAAAAAAGCAACGAAGCCCCAAGGTTGCCATTTTATATCTCAAAACAGAAAGAATGTTTCTTATTGTAGAGAGAGAAGGGAAGAAAATGGTGGGGGTGGTAAGCACAAGATTATAAACCTCCTGGGCAGACCTTGTCAACTTTCTGCTAAGGGATCCTAAATATAAACAGTTACATGCTATATGTTTGTCAGATTTCTTTTCCTGACCAAGAAATGCTGATCTAAGGACAGCTCTCTTAATGCTGGTAAAAGTGTGTCAGACCCCAGCATACTTATACGTCAGGTTAAAAAAAAAAAAAAAAAAATTTCTTTCCCTGGCTTTCATTCACTTTGTTTTTCACTCAGAGAACCAGCACAGATTATATTCTTCTGAGGAGTCCTTTTTCAGCTGAGTTAACTAAAACCGTCTCAATCTCAATGCGTAAAATGACTCTTAATTTGGTGGTAGTGAAGATCTGTCCTTGGATTGTAGCTGAATAACTGCTTGAAATAATTTTTAAAACCTTCAGTAGAGATTTGCTGTAAATGTTTGTTTTGTTTTGGTGTTAGCCCAACTCGCTCTGACAGATGGCAGAGTGTCGTCAGTGTCTAAGTGGGGGCTTTCAAGTTCAGTGTCCTAACGTTTGACTTTCTGCTTAAACTGCTGAACATCAGTTCTGATCCACTGGGATGTTTTTCTTGCAGAAATGTCATCACATCCTTTTGGTTTATGGCAGCTGTCCATCTACCCAGTCATATTATTATCCATTCTCCACTAAAATGTTTAGTATCAACATCAAAATGCACCATGCAAATCAATAACATATTGTCGTAATTACATTTCTTGGGCTGGAAAATCAAATGCTGTTTTCAGTGTTTGGCTGAAATGGCATAAATATGCAAAGTCTATTGCTCGGCTGGTCTACTGGTAGCAGATCTATTTTAAATCTAGATCCAGATTTTGTTTCTGACTCTGCTCCTGATTTGCTCTGCAGCCTTTGGCAAATCACATTGCCTCCATCTGTAAAAGCAGATGATAACTGATCAAAGGCACTGTCTGTGACTGGTGTGTGTAATCCCAGCCTAAAATGAGGACAGATTTTGAAAAGACACTCAGAGACAGTGAGGCAAAGAGTCAGCAGTGCTAATGCCTGAATGAGGGATGGATACAACATCTAGACCTGCTCATGAGTGTGTTTGGGAACACTACCCGGGCTGGATATATTTTGTGCTTGAAGGAAGTGTGATTTTGGCCTCCACTCCTGTTCCTTCCAACCTCACTCTATTTCCATGTTCTCTTATGAGGTTTTAAGATCTGAAGAGGATTTTAAAACTTGAAATGTTCTGCTTCTGCTCCAGATGTTTTCCTGTTTTAATGCTGTTGCGACATACCTTATTTTTTTAATCTAAAAAAGCACCATCCAGGTCAACAAACACAGACCTGCATTCAGTGAAGAGAGAAAAACAATTGCCTCCTTTTAAATGTACTTCACATTTTTCCCATCTGATCTTGGTACAAGGCTCAGGGCTTCCATTTGACCCTGTCCTGCTCAGTTTATACTGAAGCGCTGTTGACCTGACCTCTTTGATATATCAGTGTTGACAAACATGCAGTCTGACAAACAAGGTCCTGATCAGAGTCTTTCAGACACAGCAGCGGTACTTCAAACACCCTTCAAGCTGCTGTTCAGATGACGATGCTGCCAGAACACATTTAATTTTTTTATAAGGTGGAGAGTGTACCAACAGTTTAGAAATAAATCCTCAAAAAATAGAATTGAGATTTTATCAAAATGCATTTATTATTGTTTTGCCAAGTGCAGCTTTGAAACGTTATTTCAGCTGTAGCTTTACAAAGTAGCACATTTATCGGTATTGAACATAAGTGGTTTTATAATGTTGGATGAAAGATACTGAGGAGTTGACTGAGGTGCACTACCAAGCTAAACACCATTTTTATACAAATGTCATTCCTTTTATTAATTATCTTTTTTCATAAAAGTTCCCATTTCTTACTTTCAGTGCATACATGTATTTCTTTTGACAGAAGAAAAAGCCATATATAAACCACCCATTTGTTAGTTTCACAGGCAGAAAAAACCTATTGATTTCAATTATTTAAAAGAAAGGGATTAAGGAAACCAGATTGCTCAAAGGTGATCTGCAAATTAATTTTCCAATGTAGATATTATTTGTTGAAGAATTTTTATTTTATATATTTTTAAAAATGAGATTTGTGAAATTATATTTGAAAAGAACATGCCTGGGATAAGCATTTCCTTCTCCAATTTAAGTGTGCATAAATTTATCTATATAGGAACCTTTGTTTTCTAAATATATAATTTTAACCAGTTACAGCAGGTTGTGCTCTAGTGAATTTCTGATTAGAGTACTTTCAAGGAGGATGTAAAATGCAGCAATCTGTTATTACTCAATAAAGCTCAGACAAACAAGAAATTATATAAATTTATGTTAATCATACAGAAAACTTGCCAAGAGAATTCTGAATTTGGCAGAGTGTGTAACTCTTCCAATAATAGCTTGGACTGTCCAACAGAATTGCATTCTTCTAAAATGGATCGTGCTTCATCAGCAAGCTACAGACTTCAAAAGTTGTGATAGAATCTGATCTCTTACTGTGAAGGACAATAATTGTTTCTCATTTATGCATTTACGGAAGAGAAAAACTATAAAGGGTTTCACGATTTTTACATTACCAACAAAATTCCTCCTTTTGTGCAGTGGGTGGAAGAAATTCCAGAAACAGTATTTTCCTTTTAGGGATAAATTCTGCTCCACTCAAGACAACAGTTTTCTTTGAAGAATAGCAATATGTTGCAGACAAGACTGATCTCTCAACTCCCTTCTACTTTCATTAGTACATCACACGGTGATCAGAGAGATCCTTAGGGTCGAGAAGAGGACCTGCAAAACAAAAAGCCATTCCCATTCTATCTAGCACTCTGAGCAAACCTGACAACTATAGGGAGTGGAATCAGGAGACAGGTGAGCAGTGGGACGAGGTGAACTCATTCAAGGGATGCCAAAAGTGGTCCTTTTAAGAGAAGTACCAAGTAGGTTCCAGAACTTTATCTCCATGGAACCTCCAAAACCTGTTGTATTTGATACTAGACACCTCCTTTTCCTGTGACAATTTATTGCTTGCAACACTGAAAAGTTCCACAGCCATACAAGCCACTGCTGGATGGAGAAAATGTAGAGAGACACCACCTGTCAAGTGAACATCGCAGATATCAGTGCCTTTCTGTGTGGTTTAAGAGAAGAATGTATGAATGATAGCACTCTAATTGTACAGTCTAAAAACTGTCACAGTATGCATTCTTTATGTCCTTTTTCCCCGGTTTATGAAGTGACCAGAATGACATCACTGAGAACATGAATAAGTGGTAGTAATCTTTAGTCACTTTTCTATTACTTTGTTATTTTGATATTTGCTGCTGCAGATATTGTATCAACAACAACAACAAAACAAAACAAAAGCTCAACAGTTTTTTTATTTCTTTTATTTTACCTATTAGAAAAATAGTATAATTCAAAGCAATAACTTTAGATGTTAACAACATCATACGATCTGCTGGGATATTTTTCTCATTTTGACTACTTTTGAACTGTCAAAAGGACTTTTGACTTCCACTACAGATAGAAAAAATGTTTCCAGATTTACACAAGAAACACATGTGTGAACCTAGAGAATTTTGTTTACTTTTGAAAAAAATGAGTTGGTCTTAAAATTGGTGTGATAATAAATAAATGACATTCAACCAAAAGTAAGTATATACATATTTGTCTTTGAGCATTTTTAAAACTGTTTGGCCCCAGAGACACTACAAGAAACCACACCACATTGAGATAGTTGTAGAAAAATCAGAAGACTTAGTTTGTCAAATTTTGTTTTTATACCTATACCCATTATTCATATATTAGAAATGAATCAACAAAATAATAATAAAAAAAGAGTAATTAATTTTTCTGTTTCTGTAGGAAGCAACCAAAATTGTGTCATGCTCAGTAATGGGTCTTAATTATTTTTTCTTTAGATAAAGAGCTGTGAAATCTATGTTAGTGTTGCTCACCTGACAAAGCATGAAATTAGCACATGGTCTCTTGACTTCCCTGGGGAAGTTCTTCTCACACTTGCTTTCTGAGTGTCTCTCAGTTTGTCCAGTTTAAACGAGAATCTCTCTTTTACAGAATCTGTGAAAACCACATCAACATGAAAAAAGGTCTCTCTTGAGGGTAAGAAAGGGATTACTGAAGCCAGCATATTGTTTGAACAAGTTTTTAGCAAAAGAAGTGGATTTATTAAAGTGAACTATTTGATGGAAATATGTGAATTTCACAGCTTTTACATAGAAAAAAAAAAAATTAGATTTTTCCTCTTGATGTTCAATGAGATAAAGTGACCACTTTTTAAAGCTTTTTGCTCTGTTTCACTGAACCACATAGATTATTACATTGATTTTAATATTATAAAATGTATGTATTGATATTTATTTCTGTATATTTTATATGTACGTTTAGCCTGTATATTTAATATTCACATGAAACAGAAAACTTAATCAAAGGAAATATTTCAATGTTGCCAATTGCACTTTTGAGATAATTTTTATTACGTAAAATTTTTTTGAATGTTACATTTCTGTTCCATTTGGAATGAAGCCCTTCAAAATGTTGCAAATCAATTAAGTTCTAAAATTATTTAAAATCTGAAAAAAAAAGGGTTTTTACTTTTGTACATCCAGGTAAATGTCATCTCTTCTCAGGTAAAATCCTTCCTCATTCTATTCATGCAAAGTGGTCTTGCTGAAGTGAAGTAGCTATGGAGGATGAGTAAAAATTGTCCTGTCCCCAACCCCCTGCCCTTTTCTAGATGGAACTATTTTCATTGGCTGTAAAAAAAGACTTCCTTTTAGAGTATAAAACCATGCCTTACAAAAAGTGGACTGGAATAGTGTTTGAGATGGGGACTGTATTCATTACCCCTGTCTTCATTTGGGACACACAAATGAGACTCTGCCTTTCCTGAGACTCTGCCTCCGACAACACAGGAATTCCAGAAAAGCAAAGAAGAGGATACGCCACTGAGAACTAGTGCCATGACCAAACACTTTCTGAAGCAAAACTTCCCCCTCTAAGGATGGATACTGTTGAGCATGGCAAGGATAACATGATGTAGGTCACACAAAGAACAGTACCATGCCCAAGTGGAGCAATTATGTAAAAAGCCTTAAGAAGCTTTCAGTAACATTCAGCAAAGGGATAAATTAAACTATTGACAGTTAAAAATGTGTTTCTTTTCTTGCTGTCTGGGAATCTATATATGTAAAGGTCTGGGGTATTGTGTACAGGGATTTATCTCAAAAATATTATTTTTAATCAATTATCAAAAGGTTTTGTTTCACTAAAAACCTAATCATAATTTTAACTTAGTATCATAAGAAGTTAATGAGACTAAATATATTATTTAGGTAACTGTTTGAACATTATACTGGGCCAGTTTTTCTAATATTCTTCTTATGTTCCTAGAGGAAAAAAAAAAAAAACCCTCCATAAACTGGTTTAAAATATGTTTCATATTTTTAAAAAATAAAAATTAATGGTATTTTTTATGGCAATTCATGTCTAAAAACAATGTTCTGAAGAGTTATGAACAAATTTACAAACATATCCAGAAAGCTAGTGGCTTGAATCACATCCATCTTTTTCTTCTCACTCTGAGTTTTCATGAGCTTTCTAACATGATCAGATATGCCTTAGAAAGCCATAGCATGACGCTCTAAACACACATAATCTAAATGCTGCTCTTCCACTTGAACTAATGATGTACACGACTCTAGCAAACAAAGAATATTCATTTGCAATAAATCAAAAGACACTGCACTTTATGTAATTGCACATAAAATATATTAGGAGAAGCTATTAAGGTTGCAAATTCAAGCATTCAAAAATTGGAAAACCCCAGAATTAAAATTGCTCATGCAACCTTAATTTACTCTGTCAGTATATGTATTATTATAAAGACGTTAATAATATGATCACATTCTTCTTTCTTCTTCTTTTTTTTTTTTCCCCCCACAGGACCTTTGCTTCATAAAATGCATAATGTTTTCTTACAAATAACTATTCACTATATTCTTTTCCCATCATCGTTCAGTGTGTGATCTCTGGGACATACCTGTTTATTCAAGGCTCTTCTGAAGATGCAATGATGAACACCCTTCATGGCTTATCTATGGTGCTGATCATTGTCTTGTACTTAACAAACAAGGGAATTTATACCCTTACAAAAACAACTGGGTTGGAACGGGATTCGCGTCAATGGTAATTCCAAAAGAGATGCTGAATTTGAGAGGACTGTTGTCTGAATTATATTTTTTTTACAAAGCCACTTTAATTAGATAGCACTTTGTGAGTGGAAAGATGATTTTTATTTGCTGCACTTGCAGTTGTGAATTCTCAGTGCTTATGGTAAACAAGTGCTTGGGCCTCTAATCATCCAACCAAGAACCTGAGGAATGCACAGATAACGATCTCATAAAAGACATGTTTTATTGCCCAGGAACACAGAGAACCTCTACAGCATAGTCACAGTCTCTGAAGTCAGGATCTGAATCCTGACAGTGTCAGCTTGTGTGATTCAATGGAGTTTTAAGTTAATCAGCTCACCCTGAAGGTAATACCCATATGTGCTCACTACACAGCCCCTTTTGCATATTATATTTAGAGGAGTACAAGGGGAGCTGCAGCACCTGGTTCACATGTGGACACCTACATTAATCTGTCTTAATCTGCAAATTGAAATCCACTCCAGTTTTCTTGCATAATCCTAACTACAAGATTATTCTGAGTCTTTCGTCCCTAACTTCACTTTCACTACATATCTTCCAACTTCTATAATAAAAGATGCTTTTCTATCCCTACGGTAAATTTCTGAACATGATATTATATTAATTAACAAAGCTTAGGTCATTAGACAACAGCACAATGACTGTAAATGTAGCTTACTTTTCCCTGGAAATGCCTGGAAATTTTTTCCTTGATGCTGGCAGCAATTCCCATTTAACCTCCTTTAGCCTTTATAGAGACCTAGTCACATTTTGTCTTTGTCTTCCTGAGATTTTCTGTGAATGTCTTCCAGTTTTCCATTGGGATCCTTCTCCAAGCTTCCTTTGACTCATTTATGCTTCTCTCTTATTCCTAATAATTTTCAATTCATAACACTTCCCTGTCCTTTTCACTAAAAGGACTCTTCCACCCACTTGAATCAATCACTCGTTCCCTTCCTCAGTCGCCCTGTCAGTCCTTGTGTTCTAACAGTCCATCACTACTTTTGTTCAGAAGACAGTCAGAAGACAGACATACTCAAAAGTGTCCCAAACTATATTCCCCTTGTTAGTGACCGTTAGAAACAAAAGTTTCCTGGGTTTTGTGTCTTCTCAGGATTCAAAGATGAGCTAATGGGGAAACTGGCAGCAATAACTGTAACCGGTGCGTGCACTAAGATGGAGACTAAACTCTGTGCTAGAAGGCTTTGCAGATGGCAAACCTGACACAGCCTGCAGCAGCCTAAAGTTACAATTTCAGGAAAAGTCCTACTCATCCATTGGCATAGATGAGTATGCTCAGATTACCATCGAGAAGTGTGTTCTTCACCAGGCTAAAGATAAATCTGGGAAGATTTTCAAAAGAAAACAAATACCATGCAGTATTTTCCTGTCGTTGTCCTTCCAGCAAGTCTTATAGGATATACATTTTCTTGTCTAAAATAGATTCCAATTTTAGAATATTTCTGGAATAGCATAATGGCTATGGCTGAAATTTTGCAAAGAAATTCAACTTATCCCATTAGGGAAAGATATTTCTTTAGGGAAAGATATTTCATATTTAACACAATAAAATTATTTACATGCAATGCTCTTTTCATAGTTGTCCAGTAATTTTTTGTAATATGCAGTACCATCCACCCCACTCATAATTACTGAATTTCAGTGTATATTCTTGGCTTACAGGTAAATGAAAGCTAATTAAAACTGCCATCACTGTTACATTCCCTGCTAAATGTCTGATCCTATATCTTCTAAAATAATTTACTCTGAGGGCTTTAGCACATGGTCTTACATGTTCAAAAATCTGCCATCCAGAGGACAATGAAAACAGGGATGTGTGCTGAACTCTGATCTCCCACTCTGATTTAAAGCCGTAAACCCAGAGGCATTAAAAGTAAGTTAATACTTGCTGAAAAAAATTGCAAATGTGTTTAAAAGGTAATTAGTGAATAATTCCTTTAGTTACTTTGCTCTCTTCCTTTCTCATTGAACTTGACCCTGTTGTCTATAGGAAGCATTATAAATTTTGAAAGTCTCTCATGAATTGGACATTTTAATGAACTACTCACAGCAGTCACCTGTCAGTGGCCGGTTTATTGGAGAGAGTGAGTGAAAATTTATCTCTCTGCACAATATGTAACACTACTTTTCACAGGGACCTGGGCTAATTTAACTCTGCTGTTTTCTGAATTAACAAGGCTTGTCTTCAAACCTTTCGACATAGGAGCATTCTGTTCTGGTATTATTTTAGTGCTCGCCTTCCCACCCTCCCTCAGGACGTGCATTATTTAATCCATCTGGAGCCTTAGTAACCAAGTTCCCCTGCTCTCCCTGACCCCAGTGATTTATGTTTCATATTTCATGCTGTGGTTGGTCTTTTACCACATATATTCCCCATCCTTTTCCTGGTCAATCGTTTTTTTTTTTATTATTTTCCCTCTCCCTCTGCCCCCCCCCCCTTTTTTTTTTTTTTTTAGGAGGAAGGATAAATATTTGACAAGTGGACTGTTTGTCATGCAAGCCCTAACACAGTTACAGTTAGGGAGGGGAATAATTCAATATGCCAAGAGTTAAATGCTGATAGATCATTGGATGTTGCTAGGCCAGGAGTTGTGCCACTCATAATTTTTCCCACTGATACAACTATTTTATGGAATATGACATACATCTTTAGGTGTTAAATCATCCCTAGAATAATTTGTCTGTCAGGAATCAAAGTGAAAGGAAATAAAATCACTAGAGCACAGAGTTGTATTGCTAAATCTCATATTCCACAGAGGCTCATGCTTGCACTTTAGTGTGTGGTTGTATCTGTGTCTTTAAATAAAAACAACACACACACAGGGAAGAAAATCACGAAGGAAGCTGGGGTGGGGAGGCATTTGCATTGTGAATGTTGGATTCACAATCAGTCTTCCTTTGCTCTCTACCTTCCTTACTCCCCGTTCCTCATATCCTTCTTATCAGATTTCATGTTTAATGCCCAGCCTGAACTCCCCGTCCTACACCCACAAATCTGACTGAACACAATAGCACTGATAAAATGGAAGCAAATTTCTTCTATTAGTGACTGACAGCAATTTGAACAAAATGAAGTTGTACCATGATATCGTTATATATACAAGGTGCAAATAACCTAGTTTGAATAATCACAGCCTCTGTCCTTTTAAATGATTTTTCTCCCCCGTTTAAAGGGAGGCCTTTGATGTGATAATATTAATTCCCTCTGTGCTTGGAGGAAGGAAAAAAAAAAACCTAGGAGAAGCGGAAATTAAATGAGTAATGCAATGTCAGTCAATCTTTTAAACCAGGGCCTTATTAACAGCTAATCATTTTGTCATTTTGTCGCTCAAAGTAATGAATTTGATAGGAGGAGAAGGGAATGTTTTATGTTTATTTTTATTAGTTTTAAACAGAAACAGTTGTGGAAATATTATATTATCAAGACTCGCAGCATTTAAGTGGTTTCTGTTCAGCATATCGCTATTTTTCTTCTCTGCCAGTATCTGATTGCCATAATTTTGAATAATCTGCTTGTCTTTCAAAAAAAAAATTGAAAAGGATATTCATCTCAGGCATAGCACAGGGTGCCATCATTGGAGATGCATTAGGCTTTTGTTAGGTATTTCTTTACATCCTATTTATTCAGAAGTATCTAGGTAATTAATCGCTAGAAGGATAGTTATGCAGCTGAAAGGAACGGTATATGTTTCTCAGCTGCCAGCATCTGAAGACCAGAAAAATTACAGGGAAAAGACCATGAATAACTTTCTGTTTCTAAACGTGTAATGCATGGTTTTGTTTTATTTTAAAATTCTGTATGCTACAGCTACACATTAAACATGTACTAGTAGAATGCATTAAATATTTGTTTCTGAGAATGGATTCTCTATCGATGTCCCTGTAGCATTCTCCTTTGAAATGGCAGGGGTGACCTCTGAATTGGGACTCCAGAGGACTCTCAAATTAAGTACTTTGAATACGGTGCCATTATAAGGCTTGATCTAATGTTGATGGTAGTTTTCCACCAGCAAAAACTGCAATACTGGGCACACAGACAATACAAGTATCCCCAGCCTCCTATGGGGTTACAAATTGTGGGTTGTCTCAATGTTGCCCTTCGTATGATTCAATTACATTTATGTATTTTCTTATTTTACATTTTCTTACTATATATGAACTAATTTCACACTTATATTTTAATGGCCAAAGAATGGATCGTGACTCTAGAGAAGCGTAGAAAAAAATAGTCCCTGATCTCCAGCTCAAGGCCAGCCTTCATTTACCGTGAGTTAAGTTAGCGAGCAAATCAATACCTGGTAGCCTAGTGATACATCTGGTGATTTACTCACTCATTGACTGAAAAGTAATTGAGTGGGTTAGACTACATGGGAAAATACTTTAATATTAACATAGGTTTCATTCGATTTTTTTTTTTCCCAACATGAATGTATGGAAATTCTCACCTCCAGGATGGAAGCATTTACTGCCTAGGGAGATACACATGAAGGTGGATGAAGCAAACTCTAATCTTTAAAGCCTAAACAGGAGGTGTTGCTCTACTCAAATTATAAAAAGGTAGCTATAAACAAACCCAACTTCCAGACAGTTTGAAAAGTGAGGGAATGCACCATCTGTTGAAAATCTCCAATGGCAGGAAAAAAGATGCCTTACTAGCCACAATTTCAAGTTACAGAAATAAAGTACGAACAAAGTGATTTTTGCAGAACACTGAAGCCAAAGCGATGGCTGGCTCTTGCTTGAGTCCTTGAGTCATCATTTGTTATCTCCCCTAAGAGTTCAGACATATCAATGAGTTTAATAAATAAATATAAACGTGACCACAGTAATTGTTGTCATACCCAAACAACCTGTGGCAAATATGAGATGAAACTTATTAGCAAAAACATTGTTGAAAGAAACCTACATGAAAGTGTTAGATCTCACATTTTTGGTGGTCTAGGAATACACACAGGGTTCCCAAAGGTCAGCTGTCATACATAAGTTTGGCTACGCTGTGTTAATGAACCTTTGTGTTGGAGTCCTAAGCGTGGTATAGTATTTGAGCAACTACACTTCCAGCTCTCTGAGTCAGCTGACATTGATGTTTTGCTTCAGAGGCATAGAAAACAGGAAGAGGAATGTGAAATACTCCTACCAGTGTAGGAATTTTAAATATATTTAGTGAGTGTAAACCGTTATCTTATGGCAATGACTCTGCTGTTTTTCAGTGAAAGTATTACTCAGGAGTCTGTGCTAAATGATGATTCCTCCTTTTCATTATCTTTACATATCTAAATATCCTTTGTGCTATAGAAGAAATACTCTTGTGGGAACTGATTGCTGCCATTAGTCTGTTGATTCAGTTGATTGCTGCTTTAGGCTGTTCATTTAGTCTCTGCTCTCCTCAGAGAAGCTTGTCCAGAGAGTCTCATAAAGCAGTTTCTCTTCAGAAGATGAAAAACCTTCAAAGCATTACCAGAGACATTATTTCCTATCTGGTTGTATGGAGCAAAGACATCAAAGAAATAGCTGGATCCGTAATCTACAACATATTCAGAAAATACATAAAATTTGCAAATTTCTCTATAATTAGTTGGAAATGAAATTTTGGTATTGAAGACAGAAAGAGTAGTTGCAGAATCACAGAATAATTTAGACTGCAAAAGACCTCTGGAGGTTGCCTAAGGGCCAACATGGATCAGGTGGCTCAGGGCTGTGTCCAGCCAAATTCTGTGGATGGATTCTCCACAGTCTCATCAGTCACTCACCAGCTCAACCCTTAAGACTGAATCCAAATTTTCAGCAGCTGAAACCAAATAATAAGCTGATAATGATTTTTTTAAAATTAAATTTTTCTAAACAACAATTTCTTTTTTTAATCAAAGACTATTTTCAGATCCAAGTGTTTCTGATAGTCTTGATCTACATTTTGAATATTTATACTTCAATTTTATGAAGCAATCAAAAGAGCTCATTTTTTCACTGATTTTAAATACTTCTGGTGAAAAGAAACCAGCTCTCCTTCTGTCGTAAGAGAATTGCAAACTTACCACCTGACTGAGAAGATATTTATGAACTATCATTGTCCAAATTCAGCTGGAATTTGGGATACAGATACTTGAACTATGAAATGTTTCTCAGCTAAGAAAGTCCACATTCTTCTCTTGAATATTCTCTTATCATATATACATTCTCCATTTGCTATTAGAAAATCACACATCTTGATACACATTTAAAAATGTGTATTTTCTGCAAATATTCAGTGCATTCTTATGAATACAGACAGTTTACACATGCAAACTCTGTCTCTCTCAAATAAGGAGAAAATTAAAAATGCTATTACAAATAAAATATGAGGGATCAGGAAGTACAGAATTCTACAATAATTTACACCTTCCTCTGTTCTTCAAAACAGAGCCTTTTCCCCCTCCCAAATATTGTGTCTCAGAACTACAAGGTTCTTATTCTTGCCCTAATCACTTCCTCATATTTAAAGATGGCTGAACTCGTCACTACGTAGAAATTTGGCTTGAAAATTTTCTAGTCAGGAGGCAAAGATTTAAAAAACTGAGGACAGCAACTGGAACACATTTATTTGTATATTTATAATTGCAGATTTCTATAATTAATAATAAAATCCATGCTGCAGAAAGGAACCTGGGGTCCTGGTTGACAGACACTTGAATACGAGTCAGCAATGTGTTCTGGGGTGTGTCAGGTACAGCATCACCAGGTGGTCAAGGGAGGGGATTGTCCTGCTCAGTTTTGCTCTGCTGCAGCCTCTCCTCGAGTGCTTGTATTGTTGGTGCAGTTTTGGGCACCACAAAACAAGAAAGATGTTAAACTATTAGGGAGGGTCCAGTTGAAGGCAAGGAAGCTGGTGAAAGCCCTTGAGGGGAAGCTGAATGACAAGCAGCTCAGGTCACTTGGTCAGTTCAGCCTGCAGGAGACTGAGGACTGACCTCATTGCAGTTACAGTTTCCTCCTGAGGGGAAGAGGAGGGGCAGGCACTGATCTCTTCTCTGTGGTGGGCAGTGACAGGACCTGAGGGAGTGGCCTGAAGCTGTGTCAGGGAAGGTTAGGGTGGGGATTAGAAAACGGTTCTTCACCCAGGGAGTGACTGTGCACTGGAACAGGCTCCCCAGGGCAGTGTTCACAGCACCAGCCTGACAGAATTCAGGAAGTGTTTGGACAATGCTCTCAGGCATATGGTGTGACTCTTGGGGTGTCCTGTGCAGGGCCAGGAGTTGGACTCAATGATCCTTCTGGGTGTCTTCCAACTCAGCTGATTCTCTGATTCTGTGATTCTGTGATTTGTCCAAACATGCACACACTTTCAGTGGAGTACCTCATACTTTTATTTTTTTTAAGCTATTTCTGATCTATGCTTGTATATCATTTTACTTCTTCTTGATTCCTTAAGGTTTTCCATCTGAAAGACAGGAAGGAGCACCTTTTACAGAATATAATGTTATTTCCTAATAATGCTAATTTTCCATAAAATTCTTATAATTTTCTCTGTGTATGTCAATACCAATACAGTTTTCAATGTTAATATTAATTTCAATATAAAGAGTGAGGTGTATGTGTAAAGAAACTAATCTGTGAGCAATGATATGCACTTATGAGAACACTAGAGTAGCAAAATTCTTCAGAGCATATGCAGGGATAAAAACTGATATAGTTGTAGGGATAGTATTGAAATTTTTTTTATATGGAAAAGCACCATAATTTTTACTAATTTATTGCAGAATTATGATCTGAATAACTTGTACTAAAACCGGCCACAAGTAGATCTATTTGGCAGACATGATTGAAAAAAAAACATTGTAGAGAACTAGGGCTGTAATGTAGGATATAGGGTTCATCTCCCCTCATGAACCATTGTGTGAATAACGCATGTGAAAAAAAAAAAAAAAATCTCCAAAACTTCTAGGCCAAGAATTTTTAAAATAGGAGCCTAAATTTAGATCCTTAAAATCTACCAGTAGATACACAAACAAATGACCTGTTTTATTAGGGGAAAAAAAAAAAAAAAGAGAGCTCAAAACTTTAAACTCAACAAGAGTTTTGGATACTCTGTAGTTCTGAATATCTGGTCAAGATCTGAGAAATCATAATGGCTACACATATAAGTTGTTTATAAACTACTTCTCTATTTTGAGAAATGCATTAATTCTATAGAGTAGTATTTCATACATCTTGTTGTTTTTTCATTATACTGTAAAAAATATCAGCATGAAATGAGAATCGAGAAGTAATAACAATCTAAAGTTATTTTATTTGTCTCTAGATATACCTGCTGCATGACCAGGCCTTTTTCCATGTTATTCTCTGGCAAACAGGAAGGAGCGACTCATACCTATCTTAATTGGTAAGACTCTCGGAGTGCAACTTTTTCCTTGAGAATTATTATTGGAAACACATGTGCTTAAAATTCTTTTATGCACTTTTGTCACATTCAGCTTTGTAGTTTGAGCAGTTTCCGTAAGAAATGTGTTTTGTGTGCCCTAAAACTTTGATGTGCTGATAGGCTATTTGGAGCTGATGACTTATTCTTTCAATGAAACTGTTATGTCCTTCAAAACCAAAGCAAAATCCAGTGACCCTTAGATGCTAATTTTAGCAATATTCATACTTTTTTTTCTGTGAGTGCATGCAAGTAATTTCTGTAAATAAAAGTATTATGTCATGTTCCAAAAATGAGTGCTAAAACAGACACATAGTCTTTTAGAGATGTGATGTGGTATGGTACCTCTGAAATGTTTCAACTGCTCTCTGAACACAATACATATGAATATATATATAAAATTATATTTTTCTATTTATATATATATAATTGAAGAAATGTGGACTTATGTTTATGACATTTAAATGGGTTCAGGGAAAAAAATTGTAACTTCTGTGGTTCAAAATTTAAAATCAGATACCTACTGGTCTAGTATCAGCATTGTTTTTTTCTGCTTTGTGTGATTGCGGTTTGGGTATATCTAAGTAGATGTCTTTTATTGTTGCTATTCTATTTTATTAGAGCATGTAATTGAGTAGAATTTCACCTTAGATCACTGTTCTAATGAAAAAATAATGCAGTATCTTATAAATTTAATTAAACAAACAATAGCCCCATACATCTTTATGCTTTACATTTTATTGACAAACAGGATTATGTTACATGGATCTTTTTCTGGAGCACCTCTGAAATAAAAATAGGGCATCTTCTAACAAGTACCTCAAGACCTCAAAAAGAGCCTATCTCCAATTAAAAGCAAATTTAGGATTTGTTCTTTTCTTCAGTCTATGCTAGACCAGAAGAGAAATGATTTTACAGAGTGAGGATTGCAGATACAAACAGGCAAGCACACAAGGCTTACTTGCTGACTACTAGGCTGCTTCTAAACAATCACTTCCTCACTGGCAGGAAAGGAATTCTGAAACAGCCACTTGCCAATGAGCAAAATGAAGAGGAGTCAGACTACCCATCTTAGAAGTGGATGATATTATGTTTTCATTTCTGTATTTAGTACTGTCCCAGAGGGCTGTGTCTGTACTTGTAAATAAAATGATTGGGTGTCTGTCCTCTGATCTCCAGGGGCATGTGACACAGCACAGCTCATGTCCATATGGCTGAAGTCTCATCATCTCAAAAAAGCAAAGTAGGATCATCCATACTGAATCTTGGTAACATTTTCTGGATTATTCAGTCCTCTGAAGTGTGCATAAGTGCTGTCGGGAAAAGATTCAAGTCTGACCAAGGCTTAATGTTTTAATAGCACAATGGCATCTAATCTGAATTTATTGTGTTCATTAATACACAGCTCACAACTTGCAAACAGAGTCACACGGGAAAAGCCCTACAGCATGTTAAATAAGTTCAGAAACTTTCTGAGGACTGTATTGTATATGTTATGTATGGGGATGTGAATACAGGTGTGAATGACAATCTGTATGTCCCTATTTCCTGTGCAGTGCACAGGCATGCATTGAAAAGTAAAGTGAATATCTCTCTGTGTTGTGATGTATGGTTTCAAACTTACTTTTCTCAGTCTTGGTCCACAGTACCATGCTTGATATTAGTTGGTAGCTAACTGCTTTACAGCCAGCAGTGAATACTTGCAGATCTAGGACAGATTCCAAGAATTAAACTGATTAAAACATTTCAAAAATCCATTAGATTGATTAGATGGCAGCTCGATCAGTTAAAAATGTAGTTCTGTGATTTTTTCATTTTAAGTAACTATTTTTTATTTAAAACACTAGTATATAGATAAAGTTGCATTGTAATATTGAATTGAAGGAGGCTTTTAGAAAACTTTCCTAGAAATATTCTTGCCATATAAAAGAGACTGTGACACCCAGAGGTGACATAGGTGCTTGTGACATAATGAATGAGGCAAGAAGCCAAGTTCTTCCAGCAAATTTGGATGTATTAATATCCTAGTATAAGACCCCTCATAATTTTCTTTTATATGATAGTTAAGTCATAATACAGTCCATTTCAATTGTGATCTTCCAGAAACTCTTTAATTCTGTGCATCTTTGCATACTGAACTTTGGATTAAACTTGCTTTCTGTCATAGCAAGTTTCTTGTGCCACCATCTCCTTGTAGACATTTAATCCAGCAATTCTTATTAGGCCATCTTGAAGAGCCAGGAAGCTTGTGTTCACATAGAGTCCAAATTCCTCCTTCATCAATCACTCCTTTAGCTTGTTGGGATTGCTTTGGCTAGGAGATGACACAATGAACAACACTTGAAGATTCTACCAGCTCTTCTTTCTCTGACTATGGGAAAGATTTATAATCTGCTTTGCAAAGAACTAGGAGCTCCAGAGACTTAGCAACATGTACTTAGAGCTACAGAGGCTAAGTCCTTTAAAAACATCAAGCCTCCAATTTAGTCTCAATGAACCCACCAGTGCTTTTGATGGACTTTTAGTACAGTTTGCCAGAGTAAAGAGATACCTCTTCACTATGGTGATACAATTTAAATAAACCTGCTGTATGAGCCAATGTGAGTAACGAGAGGTTATCTGAAAAATCATTTACCCTGGGACTGCTCTTCAGCCTCACTTGTAAGGTGGCAATTTGTACAGCACTTCATACCACTGGTTAGCTCTTGTCTTACTTTACTGCTACCAATATGTTCCCATATACTGCTAATGACTGCTCCTCATGAGCTCATGTGAATCATGAGGGACAGGGAAAGGCCTGATCCACCTTCCTCTTTTTAAAGCAACATAGAGAAACATTTGGGTGAGTATGGAAGACACTTTTTACCTAAAGGGTTCCTCAGAGTGATATTTAAACTAAACACCACTGATTTCCAGCAGCTTGTTGCTGTTGTTCTCTTCATAATTTTCTTGGAATCATAGAATATCCAGAATTGGAAAATGGTCACTAGGATTATCAAAGTCCAATTCCTGATCCTTCCTCTGAATGGTTACCCTGGGAATAATGTATAATTTGAGTAAAACTATCCAAATTCCTGAATAAATAATCAGCACTCAGAAAAATTCCCTAGCTCTAAAATAAACTTTTGTGTAGCTGTAGATTTCATGCTGGATGTTTTAACCACATTTTCTTTCGGACAGTATACATGACCTTTGGGTTCAATAAATACACTTGGAACTTTGTGAAGACACACCTGAAAGTTAAATGCTGAGATACCAAAGATCCACTGCCTCCTTCTGCCAGCCCTCACTTGTCTCTGCCAACTAAGTCTACAGTATCTCGGGGATCTATCTTACAATTTGAATAGCATTCATCTTCAGTTATTGTCACACTCCCCAGGTGAAATTACCTAGTGAATTCCTAGTGGACTTCACAGAATCTTTTATGCTCAAATACACTTGTCTTTTTATCTCTTTTTACCTATTCCCACATCTTTTCATCACAAAACCAAAACTAAACTACTTTTTTTTAAATTATTTTTTTTTTTATTTCAGTGCTTTATGGCTTCCTTGACTTCTCTTTAGTAGTGTTGTCAAATAAAGTGGACTACTAGATTTTATAAAATTATCCTAAGAGTTCAGAGGAGCAACTATAACCATGCTGGAGAGAGCAATGTGCAGTTAAGAACCTAGGAATACTTGAGACACACAGCCATGAGCCATTGGCGTTGGCAGCATAACTGAGTGAAGAAATTCTTTCTATCTCTGTCCCAATTCCCAGTTGACCATTCCCATCCCTGGAGCTTATTCTGAACCTGGTATATTTGATTTTCCTTTGTTTACAATGCAGGAACCTAGCGATAAGATATTGAGATGGGAAAGAGGAGACAACAAATCATTAGAACAAAGTAAAAGCAAAATTAATTTACAAATGTACAAAATTAGTATTTCTGTACACAATACACCAAGTTCTTTACAAGATGTGATTTAAAGCATAACAAGGGTGTCTAGTCAATTATGCTACAGACTCCTGTTACTCTTTTTGTGTGCAGGTTGATCTAGGCTAGAGATGGGGATGATGAAAGAAACACACTGGAATGAAATTTGAATGAATGACCTGGTCACTTGATTGGCCAGAGATATCTGCTTCTATTTATTTTTTCTCTTTTATTATTTTCTGGTGGTAAGGGTCAGAACATCATGTTCCTTTGCTTTAATAAAAGTGGGGTATATGACATTTCTGACTTGCTGATTTGCCTTAATGATCAGCCCTTGTGAGAGGGAATGCATGCACGCATGCGTCCTCTGTGTCTCACAGCACTTCCTTAACTTCTGACTTCATTAGAGGCTGGGTTTAAAAGTATGATGTGCTACAAATGGAGCATCTTTATTCAAATGTGTGACCTTCATGTTTTCGATTTATTAGTGCAATATGGTATAGGGCAATATCACCCAAACATAGATGATATTGTGATGTGTTTGTATTTATCAAACACATCTTTCCAGTAACTTGTGATGAGTATAGAAAAAAGAATGCATATCTTTCATACAAACCCTGTGATACCAAGGCACAAGATTTTAAATAATTTTAGTAAATGTGCAGTGGATTTTGCTATGCCAGAGCAATTTCTTCTCTCCAAATATCATTGCCTGTTAACTATCTCGCCCTCACACTTTCTTAGTAGTAAATTTATACTTGAAGTATTTTGAATCTTAAGTTCTGCCTTAGCTATTTTTTGATTGTTCTTCCAGTGATGAATACAGTGAGTAGTTTCCACTCCTCTGTGATAATGTGAAAATACAATGTTGTATCATATGGCATTTTCCTAATGCTTATTAACTAAAAGTCCTCTTAAGACTAGTATGGCTTTTCATTAATATATACACCATTTACAATACTTTGGCAAATTAAAACTCTATATTATAAAAACTGAAAAAACCAGTATTTTAAGGTCAATCAAATAAAGTATATGGAAAAATGTAAAGTAACTTCCTAATAAATTTGAGTTAACTTAAGACTAGTAATGACTTCAGTATTCCTTTTTACCTTAAGACACTGTTCTAATAATTTTATTTTTAAGGCTTAGTGTTTAACATTTCAGAGTTGTATTTAATGTAAATTACCAACATTCTAACAAAATATTTTGTACTCTTCAGATGACAGTTTCCACCTTACAGTGGACGCATCTTAATTACTAATTGCTGTTGAGACCTTTACATGCTAAGCCACAGACCTTTCAGACTTCACCCTGGATTTTCTATATTTATAAATAATGTTTGGCATATTTCTGACATCAGTTTCTCATTTGCAGTGTAAACTAATAACGTAAGATGGAATGGAAAGACACAAAGATAATCCTCACTGACCCTTGGGGTCACCCTCTGCTTTGCTATAGAGATGAAAAGAAATGAGCTGCAGCTCAGCCTTTTAAATTAACAGCAAAAGATATCAAATCCTTAAACCATTTAACAACTTAATTTGACTTGGTTTTGTTTTTCTTTTATTTCTTGTGGGAGAAGGAAATGGGAAAGCCTGATTAGAGTGGGGTTCCAATTCTAGCAGTCTTTGAACTAACGTTTGGAAGAGTGATCTCACTTAATATTTAAATCATTTTATTATATATTCAGCCAGTTTACATATACTGCAATGTGTCAATAGAATAATTCTCTAATAAATTTGATGCATGCTACAGTTTAGCTCTAGATAGGATGTTATTTTAGAACAGTGATAATATTAGTATTGCTAATGACTTCAATCTTTTAGATTCCTCTGCTTTTCCTATGGCCTCTTAAATGCAACTAATGAAACACCCAGCAATTCAACCACAGGAAATTGGTATTTTATTGAAAGATACTTTTCAGTCTTTTCATTTTTTCAGCCTTTTCACTGAGTCTTGGTTATGATTTAAGTAGCTAAAAATGTAGTTCTTTCTTCTCCGATCAGATATTTTTTATTATTGTTGCCCTGGGATACTACGATGATGATAATTGAAATTGCTCTGTTTCTTCAATTTTAGTATGCAGTGAAAACATATTTTTGGATCCAGCATAATCATTACTACACAGCATTAGATTATTATGTCACCAGTTTAGGATTGCTTTTGACTTCATTATAAAACCTGACAGGGAAATAAGATGGATTACATGGCTACCAGCTAAGCAAAAGTTTAAATTACGTTTTTTGCATCCTAGGGAATAAAGCTTCCTCCCCTTCCAAATTAAGGAAAAAAAAAAAAAAGAAATGAAAATCAGACACACCAACATATGATGTAACAAAAATGTGAATAACAGTGATAAAAGTAGTTAAAATAAATTGTACTTTGCATCTAGCAGGAGATGTCACAGTGGTGTGAGTTTCTAGCACGAAAAAAGTCAGGTTTGAATATTGATCTTTTGAAGCTCCATTAGCTATATGTTGAGCATTGCTGACATCACAGATTGATGTCTCTTTAAACCGTGTCTCAGATTTAATCACTTGGGGAAACCAGCTATTGACTTTGGATGTTTGTGCTGTTCAGCCGCTGGAGAATGCTCTCTCACTGTCTCCCTCTCCCTTTGTCCATCTGTTTGTCCGAGTCTCTCTAGAATGCACATTCACAGACACACATGCTTGTCCCTTTGTGTTAGGGAGCATTTTCATCATTTTTTTGCATAACTGCAGCTTGCCAAAGTCACACTTATGCTTCCTTATTACATCTGTACCTTACAACATGTAGGTCATGATGTTCACAGCGAGGCAAAGCACTTCTTACTGATTTAGGGTATTGAGATAGTATCCAGGAAGGTCTACAGGGATGAGCATCATCTAGTCTGTGGAGACCTTCATTTCACCTTGTAAAGTGAGGCAACCACAATAGCCTCCAGAAAAGTGCTATAGGAATCAATAAAGACAAAGAAACCAAAGCCCTTCTGAGGTGCTGGTGGTAGTGATGTGTGTCTGCATGTGTGCGTGCCTGTATGCCTAAGGATGAGGAGAGATGGTTTCTGATGAAAAGAAATGCAAATGTTCGAGGCATTGATCAGCACTCATCTCCGTTCAACCTCATGCCCTCTGCTACATCAATACATTGGAAACATAATTTGTATCAGCAGTTGTTTCTTTAATTAAGATCTCTCCCAAATCTTTTTCATTGATTCATGCCATTAACTTATTGATCAGCTTGCTTATGCTGAGGTGGTCGTTTTGCTGAGAGAGGGTGTCTCTCTCTCAGTTCATGATGCTGGTTCACGAATATCTTCTTGGCAATGAGTGGGTAAATTGGAACTCACGCAGCTTTAGTACTGCTTTAGCAGTACACAGAGGCTTCCCTGGAGCAAGAAAAAAAGCAAAAAGAAACCCACAGAAATAATGACTTGCCATTTCAGGACTTTGAAAACCTGCCAAAAAAAAAAAAAAAAAAAAAAAAAGAAGGAATGTTTTATATGTTTTAAATCCTCACTGAAGAACTAATCACTCTAAAGACAACATGCAGAAAATATTATAGCCATAGGGGTATATGGCATATCCAGTCTCTGTATGTTAATGGCTAATAGCCAGGAACTAAATGATAGAATTTGAGCTAATACGTAATATATATTTAGAAATTAATGACAAGTAACTGATGCCTCATTTAATCAAATAGTTGGTAAAAAATGTGATAATCAAGGCAGGGTGAAGTTAAGGCTAGGTGAAATCTGGAAAAGGAAAGTGCCACAAGTATTTTATTGTAATTCTGCATATTTCATCTCTTCACATGATCTCTTGATGTCATTTTGTCATAAATACTGTATCAAACAGGAATACTGCTCAGTATACTCATAGATACAGAATTTCATAGGGGTACTCAGGGTCTAAAACTGAGTATTATTTTAGGAACTTGACTCAGGCAGAAAGCAAAGCAAACTGTATCACCTCTGATTTCTTAGATAGTCAAGTAGTTGAAGTAGCACAAATTTCAAGTAGTTATGAATGGCTTATGAAAAATTCACAGATGAAGATTTAATCAATGAAATTATTTAGATCTAAGGTTCTTCCCTGTCTCATACAGACTTCATGATGTCTTTCTAAAACTGCAGGGAAGTGCAATGACTTTTAGAAATATTGCGCTGAGAGGTTCAATAGGCTCCACACAAGCAAGAAAAAACAGAACATCAGTGAACTGGTTCCTCTAACCCTAATTTCCAGAGGGAACTGCCCAGGGACAGATAATGTGCACATGGCACTCATTACAGGGCTCTGCCTAATACATAACCTTTGGTGAAATGCTTTAACCCTGTCAAAATGCTTTTAAATATTCAAGGTGACCAGTCAAGAAATGGCTGAACTGACTAGTTTGTTGGGTTAAAGAAGCACAGTGTAGCACAGTGGTGGCTGGACTACTGGGACAGATGTGTGAAAATCTGGGAGATTTGATGTCAATAGCAGTGAGTAAAAGTATTACTGACAGAAATCGTTATCAAAGAAGAGATTCAGGAGTTGATAATTTTCCTCAGGAATGAATGTATTAAAATTAATACAAATACAATTAATAAAACAATTCCCTATGTTTCTTAGGCAACCAGCATTTGAACTGAATTTAGTCTCTGTGAAAAAAATGTGTCTTGGGAGCCCAGATACTACTTTCAAAAGTAGTGCTTCTCAAGGCTACAGGTGAATTATATACTCTAAACTCACATAAGGTACAATTCATTGCTGACAGGCCCTCCTATCCTGGACACACTCTTTCAAATCAGCTTCAGCAAGACAAGTTGTAAGACATTGAAGAACAGTTTAGCAATAACAGTGTGTATCTCTTTAGAGTCTGATAGAAATACAATACAAAATGAGTGCTGCTTTGCATTAAGATCCCTATGATACCTATTCTTTTCTGTTATACTGAGCACCAAACTTTAAATCATTAATCACACATTTAAATCATTGTCCTCAGAAAAATTAGTCATCTGTACCATATAATTTTCAGAAAATAACATTATAACCTTCCCAGAAATGACATTTATCTCAGGTGATACAAAGGGTTATGCATACTACCAAAGAGACAAAGAACATGTGAAATGAGGGAGACATAAGAACTGTATGGAAGTAAAAGTATGACTAAGAGAAAAAAATCAGGCATGTAAGCTAAGAATGACTTTCTGTGGGTTTGAATAATACCACCTACATTTGTACAGGATATGGCTTTCACAAATAATGTGCTCCCACTTGAAAGCTTTCACAGCGGCCATATCTAACCACATGAATATTCATATAGCTATATCAGTCAAAATGGGGAAAAATACAGCCTGTATTTCTCAGGCCTCTGATTTCCCTTTAAAATATGTTTTTACTTGAAGATCCCTATCCTGGCCATGATAGATCAGTACCTGCAACGATCTCTAGAAGTCCAGAAGCAGCAATACTCAAATCTCGGCCTGAGTGTCTGAGATTGAGGAGTTATAAGGAAAATGGAAGTTGTGTTGATTGTGCCTGTGCTGCTTCCACGGGGATGAAAAACCGTAAACCTTTTGCTGGGCTCCTAACCCTGTTCCCTGTTCCTAGCTGCACCTTCTCATGTGGAGGTAGCAAGGACGCAATGAGCAGTGAGCTGGGAAAGCCACAGACCACATGACAGGTGGCAGCTGTCTTCTTTTTGGTCACTAAATGGAAGAATGGATGACAGCAAACTTAAATTCAAACAGTTCTGAGAACAAGTGGTCCATGAATATATGTCTGGTGTGGGACAAACAGGCAGAATTCATGGTGCGCTTCTCTGTGCAAAAAAAAAATAATCCAAAAACAACATGCGACTTCCTCTGCTCTTAGAAAAATATACCTGAGGAGCAGTAAGCTGATGATAAATAAGCAGCCAGAGATGTAATGAGGATTCTGTGTTCAGCATAGCAAACTGCACCATAATTCCATTTAGTTTCAGAGGTTATCAGCAGGGGACCTGTTTTCTTGTTGTTTTAGATAGTTTGCCTTCCAAAACAAGCAAAGGAGTGGTTTAGAATTGTGGGATATGAAATTAAGATGAATGTTGTGGTCAAAATTATCAGGAGTGAAATAGCTGGGTTTTTTCCCTTGGCTAGGATGAGTGCTAAATCTGACCTAAATTCAGTCATTTCTCCTACTTGAGTTAAATCTTTATGGTAAATTATAGGACAGGTGAATGAAACATTGAGATGCCCTTGCCAGAGCTTTCAGGAGAAATTTTGGAAACTTATTTCAATGGATACAGTATTTGACTATTATTTTAGTTAGTCTGCAAACAACGTAAAACAAGATTTGATCAAATTATGCTCGTTCACATTTTCAAGGTTGTTTTCAGAATGGGTGAAATCCTGGCAGAGAATCCATCAAAATTAATTTAGCTAATTGGTGTATTCTCCTCTGCAATCTGAGGTAAGAGTGAACATGGATCACAGTTTTCATTAGGCTTGCTTTCTAATCCATTTAGTTAATTTGGTATTTGAACCGCATGTGGTCAAGACCTTATGTTCTGTCACAAAGTTCAGCTAAAAAGGAGAAAACATGAGAAATTACTTACTTAGAGGCTCATAGAATAAAGGAAAAAAAACTGACTGAGAATCCTTTTAGACAACAGTCAAAGTGTTCACTATCTGTCTGATTTTGGACATACAGGAAATTTGATACTCTTTGCAGGATAGCCTAATCTACAGGCTCTGCAGGACAGTCCTCTCAGGTGGAGATGTACTAATTCTGATGGGCAGAAGAATGCCCTAGTAAGAGAAGTCTGTGGGGCTTGCTTGAGCTTACTGCATATACTCTTATTTGTTAAAGTGCTCACAGAAACGAGTTTGAATGAGAAAAATGCGACTGAAATTTTTCTGAAAAACACCCATTCCAAAAGATAGGATGAGATTTCAGGGGAAAAGTGAGACTTCATTTCAAGAACTTCCATTTATAAAGTTTCTTTGGGCAACCCTTTTTCCTGTTGTTCCTTCTATAGGAAATATTTTTTGCCACTGTATTAAGTGTGCTGTGTCTTGGTATTAAATTCTGACAATTATTTTTTTTTTTCCCACAGCCTCTCAAGTTTACTACCAGTAGCTTGAACAGCTCTAATTTTTATTAATTTTTACTATTTACTCTTATTCTTGTTAGTGTACTTATAATAACATGCTAAAAGGAACAGAAACCTGAAAGGTCAGCTTGTAAAATTGACAGATGTCAAAAGCAATACTATGATGCGTAAAATTTATCATCTATGCAAGCTTTTCAGAGATACCTTTTGCTGCAAAATTAAAACTCCCACATTGTACTCAGTAGTCTGAGGGACAAAATATGGACACCAGCTCTAACCCTCTTGTCCTCACGATAAAAAGAACTTGAGTGACCCGGTTTGGAGCAGAACACTGGGTGGCATTTTGCTCAAAGAACCCTTTGAGGACTTTGTACTTGCAGGCAAGTCTCTCTGAAGGACTTGAGGAGTCCAAACAGATTGATGAACAGCGATAAAGAAATTGAAAATATGGCCTACATATTTTTCAGAAATGTTTTCTGCTAACATTGTCTTCATTATATTTTCTTCTTACACTCATAGAATCATAGAACGGTTTGGGTTGGAAGGGGCCTTAAAGGTGATCTACTTCAAGCCTTCTTGCCGTGGATAAGGCCACCTTTCACTAGACCAGGCTACTCAGAGTCCCATCCAACCTGGTCTAGAATACCTCCAGGAATGAGGAATCTACAACTTCTCTGGACAGTCTGTTTTAGTGCCTCACCACTCTCATAATAAAGAATTTCTCCAGAATATCTTATCTAGAAAATCTGCTTTCAGCTTACAGGGATTGCCCCTCATTCTGTTACTACATGCCCTTGTGCCTCTGGCCTTCTTGGGAGGTCTCCTGGTATGCACTGGAAGGTGCTATAAATTCTCTCTGGAGCCTTCTTTTCTCCAAGCTGAACAGCCCCAGCTGTCTCAGCCTGTCTTCACAGGAGATGTGCTCCAGTTCTTTGATTAAATTAGTGGCTCTACTCTGGACTTATTCCAATAAGTTTCTACTTTTTCGTATTTTGTGGTATCCTTCCTGAATTTTTGGTACTATTTCTATAGCCAGCTGATTACCTCTTGGTCTTATTTTTGATCTTTTTTTCTCTTTTTGCCCCTTTATCACTCTTCCTTTTTCTCTTTTTCTGCCTTTCTATGTTTCATCTACCCTTTATCTCCCCATCCCGTTCTCTTTTTCTTTCTCACCTTTTCTTCTGGCCTACTTCTCTTGTCTAATTTCTCTTTCCCTCTTGTTCCCTATCTTGCTTTCTCCCTACATCCTTCTATTTCTCTTGCTCTCTATCTTGCTTTCTCCCTACATCCTTCTCTTTCTCTTCCTCTCACTCTCTGTCTCTCCCCTGCCACACTTCCTTTATAGTATTTTGTCTGGTCCACGCTGTAAGGGCATGAACCTGCTTCTGTGCAAAAAAGGAAAAGGGGAGGAAAAAGCCAACCTGAAGGGCTGTGGGCAGCTGGAGACTGGTTCTGCTGCAGCATTGCTAGAGGAAAGGCTGACGGCTCTGGGGGGCTGATGATTGGTATGGGGCCATGGACAGGGTGGGGGAGCCCTGGGGGCTGAGCACGGACCGCTTGACCCTGACAGTTATAACCAGGATGTCATTACCCTCACTAGGCAGAAGTCCTTCCCAAGAAATTTTTTTCAGAGAAACTAGGACAATAGTACTGAGATTTTTTTATTTGCTTGAGCATTTTCCAAAGAAAGATATGGAAGTAAAAATGACCCTCTCAACCTGAATTATAATTAAAAACTTGGAAAAATAAACACTGTCCAGCACTTAGAAACCAATTTTTTTTTTCAGACCTTGCTGAATCTCTCTCTTTTTGTCTAACAATGGAGAAAGTAGATTTATTCTGCAGTATTCAGAAACTGTGTCTACTTTGCTGAGTGAAGAATGGATTTTTACTGGGTGCCAGACAATCAATTTGAAATTAAAACACTTTAACACAGATAAATATTACAGAAGAAAAGAAATTTCTTAGTCTTAGAAGAGATACGCTTATAAAATCAAACTTGTACCCAGATACCCAGACAATATTATCAACCCTATATTAATAGTGTAAATCTAGCAAAATACCGGGAACATGATATTAGAACTCCTGGTGTGTAAACAAATGTTAAACTTTGTACAGTTGTGATCATTTGAACTGAATACGTGATGCAATAGGCTGTGGTTTTTATATAAAGAAATAAAAACATAGGAGAAATTACTGAGCATTTGAGGCATATGCTGCGACCATTCAGCCAGGGTTTTCTTGTAGGAAGATTTTATTTTGTGAACATAGATACCATCCTTTAATGTACTGACAATAATTTCAGAGAAGAGGGACTTTAATGTTTTTGAATCAATGGAATTTATAAAGATATGATTCCCTTTGAAATTCCATATTGACTTTTCTAGAAGTTTAGTCTGTGTTTTAGTGGGAACTGGGAGCAGTTGTGAAGATTGATTAATTTTGCTCTATCTGACACTGCCCCAGAAGAACTGTAACTGGCAGAAAGGTTGGCATTCATCTTAACTAACTCAGATGTTCACAGCATAGACCTTGACTCTGAGTTGTCTAGACTTTACAGTCAGTTCTTTACAGTCACTCTTTATAAATCATAAAGAGAATTTAAACTACTGCTTTCAATACAGGTGTCTAAGAGAGTTTAAAGGTAATGCCTTCTGAGAAAATACTACATGTTGCAGGTGCTGGAAGTTTAGTGGAATGCAAGGGGTCACTGGAAAAATTGATAAACTAGAACTCCTTTGAGGGTTAGTAGAAACATGGACACTACCTCTAGTTCAGGAAATCTCTAAAATGCAAGCTTTTGAGGGCTGAGAGAGTACTTTATTCAATGTATCTTTAAAAACTTATTTTGTTTTCGTGCTCCTCCTTAGCCAACCACTTTTTGCCATTTGCAGGGACAAGATAGTGTACATCCTTGCTTCTTTCTGTGCACAGACTCATGCTATGGCATTGTCATAGTAATAGACAATAGTAAAGGGATTTTTGCTATAAAACTATCTTTCTGTGTGCTACAAGACTTTTCTGTCTGAAAATATCTGTCAAAAATATATTGAAAAAAGTGTGGTGGATTCTGAGAGAAGAATGTCAGTGCATTTAAAAAGCAGTGGACCAGCTTACTAGCTACAGGCCCTTTTATTCTATCTGTAAGTTTCTAGAAGCTTTACTTTGTCAAAGGTAAAGCTCTAGAAACTGAAGGAGGCAGGTCAGCTGAAAAATTGTCTGAGGAAGTTTGTGGTGAGGCTAAGGCACTTGAAAGCACCTTAACAGATGCTGGCAGGCAGCCAAAAATCATGATGATATGACAGGACCCAAAAAGGAATACTGTTCCATTCATTGTTTAAAGGCTGGTTTCCTCTAAATAAGTTTTTCTCCTCACCTGAAAAAATACAGTGCTACATAGTCATCTTGTCACTGGCATTACTCCAAGGAAAGCGCTGCCAAACCTTGTGAGGCGAACTCTGACTGATCTATCTTGTCTGACATCCAGGACACAGTCTAGAAAGGAGAAGTTATGTGCTTCCAAAAAGAGGAAACAACTGAAAACTGGTTCAGGAAGGACTGCACTCAGAGAGGTCCAAGAAATCCAATGTGAAATTAACTTATGGACTGTGCATGACTGTGATATGCTGAGAGGTAATGACTTCTCCAGCCATTCTGTTACACTGAAGGACATGTGAGATGTTTTGCACTTCTGTTGTTAGAGAAATTATTTCTATAACTAATTCCTTCCCCTATCTATAAGTAATTAAACATTATTTATTTATTCAAGATAAAGTGAACCTTAGAGAGGTTGACTCAGTAGCTCTGTGGTCAGGGTATTCTTATTTTTCAGATGTGGGAGATGGTACTACAAGTCCAAATAGCTCTGAGACCTGTAACTAATTCCTAATGAGAGGGAAGATAACGTGTGATGAAATAATAACACTGTTCACGCTGGGAGTAATGAAAAAAACAACAAAAAAACCTTTACACAATCTGAATTTTATGTTACAGAATTATTTTTATATGCTTAAGATGGTTTGAGATTGGCTCAATTTCACTATGCTTCTGTTAAGAAAAATAGCTGTGGATATTTCCCATGACTTATTTTTAAAAGATGTTATGTAATATTTAATTTATATTGTTTTCAGTATATTGTGAAATTATTAAGCTTCTGTAGTTTGGATGAACAACTGGATAGAGTTAAAAATTATTTCATCCATTTTTTTTTTCTGACAAATTAATTTGCTCTTTTGATTGAAGACAGTTTGATATAAACCTTATGCACTTTACCATATTAGAATAAGAGTACCTTGTACATGCATTTCCTTGCTTTGCATATCTGTTGAGCAGAGTGACCGACACTACGAGGTCAAAATTTCTTATTATGCTTAGCCTCATCTTATTCCGGATGATGGTTAGATTAATTACAAAGGCAGTATATTAGTATCTTATTTACTCTGAGCAATCAGTGATTTGGATGTGTTTAAAGGTCTTATAGATTAAAATGTGGAACTGTGTGGTGTTGAGAGCTCTTTAGGATTTTAGATTCTGCTGTTATGACCCTTCATCATCAGGTTTTAAAGGTCTCCACTTTATATTTCATGTGTCCTTTTGGGCAATTATGTATTCTTTATTATATTCATCACATAAGTAAAAGAAAGTTGCAGAAATCAAGCAAATGTTCCTTGCGTTATTTCAGACTAACATTACCAATAAAACTATTAATCAAATTTTGGGTTTGGTATAGAATTAAACCTGAAAAATCCTGGGATTTTAAATTGATAGCTTAACAGAAAAGGCTGAAAAAGAGTTTTCCTTTTTACCCTTCTCCAAAAGTTTGATTACTCTTGTTAAACTCCAAGTTCTTGGTAACTTTTTTTCTTTTAATGTGATAGAGACAATTGCAAGCAAGAAGGATCCTTTCTGGAAGAAATAAAAATTAACAGCTATGTGAAATACACAATTTTGAAATGCATGAGGAGTTTTTTGTATAATCACAAATTTCAGTGAACACTGCTGGCAAGATAAGGCTTTAAAACATAAAAATGTGGACAGACTCGAAAATTTCTATAGCTCTCAGTTTTTATTGAGATGCAACAACCTCTAAATATAGTTCTTTCGGTCATGGAGGACTTTGCTGAAACACACAACTTCAGTTTTCAAATGGAACAAGTTTTGGAAGAAGTTTTCACAAACATAATTTGCATCTAGGTATAAGGTTTTCTTCCATAAAGGTTACATGATACTTTCTGAAAAGATCTAAATTAAAAATCAATCAAACAGACAAACAAAATAGAATTAAAGAATCCCAAACCCCAAGTCCTTCAGATACGGTGCTGACACTATTGCTTGGCTAAAGGATATACCAGAATAAGACAAAGATCTGTGAAGAAAGCAAACCTTTTTAGCTCAGTAATTATGAGTAATGTTCCAGCAAAGTCTCTGAGTAATTGGATCGATTAACCATTTCCTTAAACCATCTTGTAGTGTAACATCTCATGGATATTACTTGGTCTCAAAAAAGTCTCCCAAACCAAAACATTTTACATTTAAATGTAATTATGTCAACTGTTACAGAAATGCAAAACAGTGAGTGTGAAGTGGCTTTACTCACTAGCACCTATCTATTCAAAAGAACTTCAGCAAGGATATTCAGCATTATGGTATTTAAAAATGTTTCAATCCTACCTATTTGTCATTGGGTAAATAATGGCTAATCAGAACACAGTGTCTGGAGGTGTTGACTGTGTACTTAAGGATGGATCGTGGCAAAGACAATGACTTTGGGTGAGGTCCTCTTAGCACATCAAGTTGTCCTCAAAAAATAAAAATATTGCATTGTCTTTTATGAATGAATAAATGCTTTTGCATGGATCAATACAGATAGCAATAATGCCGTAGGTTATGCGCATAAAGTTCTTTGGTGTTTTGACTGTTTGGTGGCAGAATATTTGGTAAAAGACACGAAGCAAACATAGGATCTATTTCTATTATAGCTTCAAAGAACAAAACTCTTGTAATGCATATGCAATAAATCCATATCTATACAAATGAATATCTCGTGAAGTTTAGAGAATCACTGTAACTTGAGAACTCTCACTGAAATGACCTTAAATTGTAAACACAAATTCTACCAAGGAAGCAGATTTTTGAAGGAGAGTAAAATACAGGTTTCAGAGTTACGGGTGCTCAAATATTCTAAATTTAAAACAGAGTGGAGTTATCACTCAAGTATAATACTATCCTGGCCCTGCAGTTCTTTTATGTATCTACCTATCTATCACTCTAGTGAATGCAGTATTTCATCAAGATAATTACAGAGCTGGACTTCAATATGTCTTTGTTTCTTTGTGATGATTTATTTGGAAAATATTGTATTTGGCACTAGTAAGAATAGAAACATGCTTTGCATCTTAAACTGAAAACTAAAACCCCAAATGTGCAAACATTTAGGCAGGAGTTCATTTTTGTGCATTATGAATATCCCTTTGCAGAATTCAGAACTTGAACGTTCTACTTACTTTTGTTGTCGTTGTACACAAGACTTTTGACTCTGCTGTACAGTTGAGCTTCTTTCGTACAGGTTTTCATACCTTTTGAGAAAGTACGTCCTCTGTCAGATTTCCTTAAACTCTTCTTCTTATGCCATATTTCCTCTGTTCCAGTGGACACTCTACAATATTCTAACTAGTTTACTTTGCAAGTTGACTTGATATATAAAGTTGAATGTGTGCTACATTTACTATACATCATGAACAAAAGGTCTACTTTTTTTAAACAATATAGCATTCAATTGTTTTTATAAACCGGTAACTGCTGCACATCATTAAACTAAATTTTTACCTGCTGCAGTGAGATTTGTACCTACTATCACCAGGACTGGATCTAGCCCTCCATGACTGGGCTAAACTCACTGTGTTGCTCCCACTGTATGGCTGTGTGTGGTATGTAATCTACATTAAGGATCATGTAGGCAGCACAAGTGGACACATTATAGCAGACCTCTGTAAAGTGCCACTGCAGAAGCCTTGTAAAATGGAGAAAATCTCACTAAATAGTAAAGTAAGGCTGCTTTTCAGTCTTATTTGGGGATTTTTTTGTGTAGTATTTTTGATGGATCCCCTTACTCAAAATCATCTGATACCACTGGAACCTGTGAAGTGTTAACTCTTAACCTCATCCTCTTGGAAGATGACTTAAAATAGGTAAAAGGATGTGTGTTTTGTGGAGAAGGGGGATATATATTAAAAAAAAATAAATAATGGTGTGATAGGGATAAGGGGCAAGGGGGGGAGCTGATGGTTTAAATCTCCATGGGCCTCGGAATTGAGCCTGTTTCAGTCAGATTGTGGCCCTGCTAACAAATCCAATAGCAGCTAATCTGATCATCTGCTCTCCAGTTTTCATGCTGTGTTTTCTTCAGAGTTCCTTCTCCTAGTTCCAGTCTGTGACAGTGTGATAAGACACAAGAAATTTAGTCATCATTGCTGCTGTAAAGGAGCTCAGAGAAGGGATTATGATATTCCATAACCCTTACATTAGACACGGACAGGGAAAGCCACTGCTGTGATTACAGGCCTGAACACTGCTGTTATTTTCCCACCTCCCTCCCACTAGTCATTAAATTATTTATTTATTTTTATTTTATTTTTTATTTCTATTTTTTTTTCAAGAAAGCTTTAAAGATTAGCTGAGAAATAGTCATCATCACAATCATCATCATAAATCTCATGCAGAACTCAGAAGTTGGGCAGCTCAGAAGGTTGTTACACTTCTAACCAGCAAGATAGCTCTCAACCAAGTTATCAAAAACACTCATCCACTATTCAGTCATTACTAGGAAATTCAAACAGTGTAAGCTGAACAAATCAACATGGAATACCGAGAGGATGCCACAGGGAGCATTGACTTGGGAAAAAATATAGTATGCTACTGAGGCAAGTCAGAGATTAGGTTGCCTTTCTTCTGTTCTGCACATGGCAATATTTCTGATGAATATATTATTTGCAGTACCTCTTGCTTCTGTGTGTCAAGTAGACTTGCGGTGATGTCTCTGAACTAATAATTATACTTGTGTTAATTGATAATCCAGCACCAAATCTCTTTATGCCATCTGTAACTCTTATCCCCATAAAGGGTCTTCCTGAAAAACAGCAAAGTCACAAATGAAAATAACGGGTGATGATGGAAGTTGGATTTCTCAGTCTCAAAAAGTAATAAAATAGTCTGGAAAGAATCTGTTCTGTTATTTGTTTGCTTTGAAGGGAAGAAGTGAGAGAGCTTTTAAATTGGTTTATGCTGTTGTTTAAAGATTGCTTCTTACATTTCAAAAGGAACCCCCGTCATTGGCATTGCGACTTGTTTTGCATAATTATTGAAAGGAAAGGTACTGCATGGAAATGTACACCACGTACAGAGCCCAGAGAAAGAGAGTGTGTGAGGCACTGGGCAGAGACAAAGCGTTCAGCTGGGATGTTCTACACCTTTACACACACGTGGTGTGCAGCGCTGCCTTGCCCTGCCCTGCCCTGCCCTGCCCTGCCCTGCCCTGCCCTNGGCCCTGCCTTGCCCTGCCCTGCCCTGCCCTGCCCTGCCCTGCCCTGCCCTGCCCTGCCCTGCCCTGCCCAGCTCTGCTCTGCTCTGCGGGCCCAGAAATAGTTACTGCACTGGCTCGGTGGCTGGTTCTGAGATCGTATAAGAAGATTTCATTGCAGATGAACCTTTTGACAGGACCTGCCTGGTGCCTACTCAACTCTGAGGAAGGAGGAAAGATTTTAATTACAGCAGTGAAAGGCAGATTTGTAGATCCCTGTGGCTCCACTCAGGACTGAAAGAGATGCCTATTGTGAGTGCTGGGCCTCCCTTACGTGCCACCCAATTCTGGTTATGTTTGGCTTTTGCCTGCAAGTGAAGGGCAAACTTGAGAGCTCTGAGAGCACTGGAGACTGCTGCCCTGATGTTTGTTGAGAGATTTTTGAACTATTCAGATGGGATTTTGACTCAATTTCTAAAGCAATAGTGATCTACCATACACAAAGCCTAAGACTTCAACTCCCGGCCAAGATCAGAGAATAGGTTTAAGTGTAATGTACTAAAAATATGGCAATGTAAATATCATGTTAATACTTTATATTTGAATAAACGTAATCACGATGAAAAGAGGAACTTTGAGGGACATATTATCATCAGTAATTCCTACCAACAGATTTAGTTTAAAATTTAATCAAAGTATTCCAAATATGGCTTGCTATATTTGATGCTATTTATAATGATTTCTGTATGCATTAATTTTCTTTTTAATTGGAAGACTTATGTGGTACTATCTCTTTGAAAGTTGACTAGAAACTATTAATTCTGACTTATCAAAGTTTTGCATTCAGTTAATGTAAGGTTTAACTCAGCAGTGTTTTCGGGAAACAGCTATTGCTTTCTTCAAGCAAAATTTCTGTCTGTCTTTTCACAGAATATATTTCTAAGACACAGAAAGAACAAAGGTAACTCAGATGCATACATAGCATTGTATGCTGGCTTACTCCTTGACAAATACAGCTAGATTTCCTTGGCCTTTTTACAGAGAATATTGAAAAGATTAAATATTACCACAAAATAAAAATTCCCTACTAAAAGTAAGCTGTAAGAGGAAAACTATGCAACCTCTTATAAAAAATTCATAAAAACTGACAGATGTCTAAGACTGATGGTAAAATTCCCTATTAATTTGTGATATTTTGTATTAGGAGATTCAGCAGGCCTTGTGTGCAGAGATGACAAGATAAACAATGATAGTTTTTGCTAAGTAGGTAGGCAATCGTTCTTAGAAAAGGTAAAAAAACCCCAAAAAACCCAACAGAAAATCCACCCTCCAGCATGTTGCTCTTCTGTATTTTGAACTTCTGTATTGAAGCTGATTGCCTTGAGTATGCCTTAGACATTTTAATTTGATCAAAACCTTTTGACATTTCTTTAACATATTTTCCTGTATTACCCCTGCCATCTCAGGTATTGCTGACATCCGCAATCAAAGTGATCCAGCACAATGGATTAGCACTCAGCCAGTTACCCAACCCCTTAAGATGAAGGCTAACTGGTATTTTTGTTTGCTTCCTCTAGTCAAGTGAAAATTTATTACCAAACGATATATCCAGAATAGATTTTCATATGAAGAGGCCTTATTTGTCCTTGAGCTAATCAAATTGAGAACTCAGACTGACAAAGTTCAAGGTTGCCAACTACTTCCTGTTTCCTTTAAAACGAAAAGAAACATTAAAAGATCCCAAACTTTTAAGCCATCACCATGGGGATTTTAGAAGATGATTGAGGCTGGAACAAAGCATACCCTTTTGCTTCTGGGTATCAGGAAGGAACTTTAATGGTATCACGACATTGATCATTGAATTCAAGGTCACAGTCATGTCAGTGTTAATGAATTCCAAGTATGATTTCAGAAGATATGAGTATACAGCACATTGGAAGCAGAGCATATTATAAATGCTTTTAGACATTATTTATAACAGTCCATGTTAAAGCTTTGTATTGTCCACCTATGTTAAATTTAGACAATTGTTTCTTTTGCGTCATGTGAATCAATGTCAACAAACTGCATCCTTAATTTTTACATAGATTTTCTTTACTCATCACTGCTTTAAGGAAATTGTATAAATTTCCTGAAATCAGGGTTCCAAATTTCTGAAGAAGTTATCTAATCCTGACTAAGTAAAATATTGATAACACTGCGTTCTGAAATGATTTTCTGTCTTTGCTGATATTCTCAGTCTGTAGTCAGTTCACATTTTCTTGTGATTTGCACATATTCAAAGTCAGATGAAATTAGGACAGAGCTGTCTCAGTGAAGCCCACAGTGACAGAGATCTCCCCAGCTGCAGGAATTTGCAGTTGTGACTGCCTCTTTTCTTTGTCCACTATAAATATTTCAGTAGGTCACGAAAGAAGCCAGCTACACAAAACGCAATTACAATGTATTGAAGTTAGCTCGCTTTCCATTGGCCTGGCATAAGCCAATACTTCTTTAAAATTCATTGTTATGATGTATTACATGCATTTTAGCTATTTAAAGAACATATCCTTCAAAAGGCTTTATCAAATGGATTGTCTTTATTTTTTTTAGTTATAAATGAACTAGAATTAAAAATTGGAAATGCTGCAAACTTTAGTGAGATTTGTATTCCCACTTAGAATCTGTTCATATTTCTAGTATCTGTCCCTGCCCATATTAAAACCAATTATTTCTCACATATTGCAGCACAAATGAGCTATGCTCTTCGAGATCTAAGAATCAGACTGTGAGTGGCAGTTTGAGAGCTGTTCTGCATCAAAATGGAAGAACTATTGGCTGTGACGCAAGACCGAATTCTGGTTTTTGAAACTTCAGCAAGCAGGGACCAAGCAAAGGTGATAGCAGACAATTCCCTGTGCGTCTGGAGATCATTGCAAAATTTCAGAGTTTCTGACAGTGCCTGTGCAGTCCTAATAAAAGATAACAATCTAGAAAGTGTAGAGGGAAACAAAAAATGTTAGATGTCTCATCTGAAAATAAACTCTAGAAAGGTATTTTCCACTGGATTCTCTCAGATACAGTTTGAGTGATGAAACTTTCTCAGCAACAGCAGTCAGATCAATGCTAACCGAAGCCAAGTGATGACATTGTATTTGTTATCAAATTCAGGGTAGAGTAGGCCAAAAATTAGACATATGATGTTAAAATTCTTTGATTGAAAAGTAACAACAAACTCTAATTATTCCATACGACTCTAGGGTCTAAACCCTTTCAACAATTTTCTACTATTTTTCTACTGCACTCTGGCAAATGCTTACCAGAAAGTAATTTTTTTTTCTTACAAACTTGACACAGCCAGGCTCTGTCTGATTACTAGACTGGCCCCTTAGAGCTCTGGAACCTCCTGTACCTGTGAAAACTCTATAGAAATATGAGAGAGAAGATAAACACTTGTATTTGCACTGTCTGTTAATAGAGAACTCGGTGTTTCCATGCAGTTTTTGAAATCATAAAATCATACAAAAAATTCATAGCATCATAGAATGGTTTGGGCTGGAAGCAACCCTTCCTGGTCTAAGCTACGTGCCATCGGCAGGGACACCTTCCACTAGATCAGGTTACTCAAACCCTACCCAACCTGACTTCAAATACCTCAAATAATGAGGCATTCACAACTTCTCTGGGCAGCCTGCTCCAACATCTTGACTACCTTCATCATAAGAAAAATTTTTACTTAAGTCCAGTCTACCCTCCTTCAGTTTAAAAGTGCTGCCCTTTTTCCTGATCTTGGTAGAAAGAAGGCTTTGGTAGAAAGTCTCTCTCAATCTTACATGTCTACTTTATATTTTGATCTGTAGCAATAAGGTCTTGCTGGAGCCTTTTCTTCTCCAGAAAATAAAAATAAAATTTAAA
>VZRN01003153.1:704097-717355 GCA_013397935.1 Dasyornis broadbenti | reverse complement strand
AAAAAAAAAGAAAAAGGAAAGAAAAAAGAAAAATAAAAAGGAAAAAAACCAGTGTTCTCTGTATCCTCCAGATAGGAACCTAATTAATTGATTTGGAGGACCAAAAATTAGTATAGTAACTTACCTTAACCACTATCTGATAACTTATTGAGGTGTTGAGCTGGCAATGCTCAGAAAACAAGGCAAGACACTGGACGTAGTCTACAATTTTTGGAGCAGGTCTAAGTCATGAAAATCATCACTACCTTCCCGAACATGATGTCCTTACTTGGAGTATCCTTATGCATGTATTTTCCTCTTTTTGAGAATCACTGAAGGCAAATGTATATTTTGAGCAGAACTTAATAGATTTTGCACCTAGATTGGGCATGTTATAGAGGATATGTTTGTAAATCAAGCATTATCAGAATTTTCACAGGCATACAATTTTCACGCAGGCTTTTCCTTTAATAAAACACTTCTTCTAAAATAATTTGAGAAACAGCTGTAGAAATAGTTTAATGATAAGGAACTGTTCATGTTACCATTAGGTGGAATAAATTTGACCAGTAATAAGGCAAATTTAAGTGTGTTCACATTTGGCAAAATCTTATTCTAAACCAGAAGACCTTGAATCCATGCTGTGCACTAAGGAGCTATATGGCAACTCTTATTGTCTCTAAGTTGCATTAGTTAAGGAATTTCTGTGCAACAATAAAGTATAATATTTTTTAAAAATATGAATATACCTTCTTCCTTAATATGTGTTACTAGAATAGTATATGACAGGTAGTAAATGATAAGTCCTGGTACTGGGTAATATTCATATAAGGAACCAAATCTCTGAAACAGGATGTTTGATAGCTGTCCTGGAAAAAGGAGTCTCCAGTGCAAGGGTTCTTACAGCATCATCTTTAGCTGGATTGGGAGAGTTCCTCAAATTATTGTTTTTACTCAACTGGCTACAATCCTACATTTGCATACAGTTTTAACTCCATACAGAACATCTATTAAATATTTTAACTGCATGGAAAGGATTCTTGTAAGTGCTGTTCATGCAACAATAGCTTCCATTGAAGATTTAGTTTAATCACTTCTGCGGCAGAAATCACAGAGAGCAGCCTTTGGGACACTCCACTCACACTGATAATCAACACATTTAAGTGTAATGATCAGATATGAAACAGCAAGAGCTGCCTTGAGGAATTTTGAGAATGACCAAAAATTACCACCTGGGTTTCTGTAACAGTAGAATAATTAATTGCAAATGTTCCACGTATCACCTAGTTTTAAACAGACCCTAAGTCAAAATCTAATATATTATCTCAACTATTCATGTGACTGATTAATGATTCAAGTGAACTGAGAAGGCATACAGGCAAAGCCCTGGTGCCTAGCTATACCCAAATCAGAATTAAAGAATGAACTTGATTTTAGGCAGAAATTCTTTACTGTGAAGGTGGTGAGTCACTGGAGTCACTGGCTGACCAGAGAACTTGTGGATGCCCCATTCATGAAAATGTTCAGGGCCAGGTTGGATGGGGCCCTGAGCAACCTGGGATAGCGGAAGGTGTCCCTGCCCATGGCAATGGGATTGAAAGTAGATGATCTCTGAGATTCCTCACCAATGCAAATGATTCTGTCATTCTGTGATTGTTTTTGGTCAGGGCTGTTAAAAAATATGTTTCTCTCCTGAGTCCTTACCTGTATTTAATGAAACCTACCTCTTTCAATCTAAGGAGCTTGGCATTTTTAATGTGAAGAATCCCACCTTCAGGACTGAATTGCATGCATTTGATTTGGGAAACTGAATTCCTTTCTTAATTCTGCAACTGATGAATACCCGTGATTATTAGAAAATTTAAGTAACTCCTAATATAATTATCTTAATTGCGATATAAGTTTTGCATCATATACACTTATTCCAGGGGTATTTTATAAACTGTTTATTGCTTTGTAAAATATTTGCATGAAGAGATGACAAGTGCTACAGGCTTTCAAATTAGTACTTTTGTAATCTCTGAACTATACTAAATGTTTCTGAAGCATGTATGTATGGCTCAATAATATGTTGGAACAGATGAGGTGGAAAAAATCTCCAGTGATTTAGAATATCTGCAAAGTCAAGATATGGTAGAGAGGTATTTTTTATTTTGAAATTTAAGGAGACTTATGTTTAATGTAAATTTAATTACCTTTCCTATAGCCATGTATAGTATAACCATCCAGTGTCAAGAAAACCTGGTGCCGAAAAGCAACTGAGAAACACAGTCTTTGTTCTTTATTTTCACTGATCAGAATGGAACTGGGAAAAAAAAATGCAAAAAAAAAAAAAAAAAAAAGCTTCAAGAGGAGAGATGAAACTATCACCTGCTTTCTGGTGCTATTTCAAAACTATTCTCTAGCCACCTGTGTTTAAATATTGTGATTTTAAACCTAGATTTGACATATATTGCAGGAAAGTATGGCTTCCCTATACCAGTTGCACAAATTCTACTGTATGTTTTTTGCTATTAGTACAGGTAACTAGGATCCACTTTTTATATAAGTTTCCATATATTACCATAATAGCAGCTTTATGCCTCATAGTTACTTGCTTTGTTTTTCTTTCCCATTTTATAACAGCCTGCCTGAAGCCCATCAATATTCAAGTTAGCACTTTAAAATGAAACTATAAATTTCAATTTAGAGAAAATAAGCCCTTATTCAGGCTCATAAGTTTTAAATAACACATTACCATTGGCTACATTAAGTTTGCATTTCTAATGTTATTTTATGCATTTGACAATAGATGTTCCACTCTGCTCAGCAGTGGAGAGCAAATGCATGTGAAATGTAAGTCTGCTTAAAATGTAGGAATTTATTAGAGCTGTCAGTCAGCAGTGACATGAGAATTAAATTATTTCCGAAAATATTTCAGTTGATTTTTGCACTTTCTATTGTCTTTATCCTCTGAAGTTTCAGTATAAATATCTCTTTTAAAGGGTTTTCTTCCTAGACTGGTTAGTGTTTCCTAAAGTCAAATAAAATGAAAGTGAAAATAGAATGCACAAACCTCTTAAGGAAATAGGTAGGTAACATTTGAAAAATAAAAAAGAGTTTAATTATTTATTTATATCAAGCCCAGAAGAACTAGGTTAGTTTACTTCTATTTTTGTTGTTGTTTAATTTAGTACCTTTAAGAAAAAAGGTGACTAATTCGTTATCCTTTTCAATGTTTTTTTTTTAAGTAAAAGGTGTGTGCTGGTGGTCAAGTGGCATCTTTTGCAACTGTCTGAATATTAACTGTGAAACAAATTAATATAAGATTCCCTGTGCTGCAGGACTAACAGCAAGGAAATTGTGTGAAAGCACTGCTTTTCCTGGCAGGAGTCATTCCCATTCTTTGCAGCTTTTCTTGTTTATTGCATGGGTGGCCAATTGCATGGATTGATCTGAAGGAAAAATTTCCTTTTCACTTGACCCTTTTTTTATGATCATCTGGTGCTACTGCTGAATTTCTTAAGCCTATTTTCCTCTACAGAAATTAGAATGAAAAGCAATTAGTTTCCTTATGAAATATTACATCTGTGAGCTACTGCAGTCATGCTACCTTGATTCATTTTGGTTGTTAACTTAAGAGCTTTTGCATGTCTAGAATAACAAGTGTCAAGAATGAACTCACTATGCACATTCTCTTAGAACTGAGAACTTATCTGCATAGCTCCTGTGTACTACATCTGTAAAAAAAAAAAAAAAAAGCCCCCAAAACCACAAAAAATTAAAGACAGTGCTTTTTGCTAATTGATTAGTTAAAAGTGTTTATTCTTGGCTCAAGTGTCAGAACATAACTAAAAAGTTAGTAAGGATGAGTAGTGACAGAATTTGGACTCTTGCATTCATGTAAATGTGATCATGCAAAGAAAGAAGAAATTTCCACAGTACCACTTATACTTTATTGCTATGTGATGACAGCAAATTCCTGTGGTTACTTGGACTGCTGCTACGTTTTCACATGAAAAGGTCAAAATTCAGTCATGGCATAAATAGATGAAACTTCACAATGTGAATTTCATTTCAATATAATCAAATAAATAAAACAAGTGTATTTTCTTCAGGTGAATAAATCTCACATGGGGATTTACACTGTATATATAAATTTGTCATGCATTTCTTCATTATTGGCATAACTCTGTTCCAAAAAGGGTATTTTGAACAAAAAGTATATGGTACTAGCTCTAGAATAGCTGGAAACACCTTGCTTACAATTCTAATAAAGAAATCCATTAAAAAAAAAAAAAAAAATCTGTGAGTGGTTAGAAAATCCTGAGTGCCACCTTTGCTGAACTAGATATCCTCAAAACTCACATTTGATTTTCCAGATACCCTTCTGAATTACAGATATCTTGATAGCGATTATCTTTAACTAGACAAGCAGATGCAGGAGGAAAAAAAAGGGGAAACTCTTGGACTCAGGGAATGACTGGATTGATATGGAACTGGATTCATGTCCATGCTAGAGCTCAGACATACTGCTGAATTAACTTCCACTTATACTCCATTAATATGCAAACTGCTATAGGCTGTCTTAAACACCTGTATGCATTTTCATAGATATCACAATCATAATTCTGATCCTCTTATGCATGCTGAGATACCAACAAAATACATTTATTTGTGGCTAATAAACCTACAGGAGTTCAACACATGTATTTGAATACTAGTTGCATTGAATATCTGCTGAGGAAGAAGATTGTATCACATTTTTTAAGAAATTAGTCTGTAATAATATAAAACTATGGTCACTGAAAAGTGAAGGTATTTATTTATTCTCTTCTGGTGTTATTTGAAAAATTTAATAAGACCATTTCAGGTCTTTCTGTGTTAGGGAGCACAGCTGGGGCACTAAATAAATGAGCTATCAGACTGGACTTAGATGCGGTAGGTGTCTACATCACGTCAGAGAAGTTCAAGCTCTGTGTTTATGTGGTTACAGTAATCCAGAATTCCCATATAAGCCACGTATAGCATGATGGAATATTTGCTATGGCAGGAGGAGGGTCGTGCTTTGGCCTCTGGCATGGTGCAGAAGACATAGAATTTCACTTCCCATTCAGACCTTGCATTCTCAGCACAGCCTCTTCATAAGTCCTGTTTCCTTGATGTTCCGCTATCCTTTCAAGTCTCTGCATCTGTGTTTCTGGGCAATGACCTTGAAAGAAAATGGGTCTGGCTCTTCAAAAGCGTGTTCAAAACTCACTCTGGACTCTAGATCAATTGATCTTGAACTTCAACTTGACAAGACAGTACACAGATATCTACAAACTCAGGATGAATCAAGGTCTTCAGAGGAGATATCTCCTTCTTACTGTAGATATTGTTATACCAGGGACCTATTCATCCTTTGAGGAAAAAGAAGGAAGTTCACAGTTAGGGTCTCTAAAAGCAGAGTCTAATAGTAAATATCATTCAGATGCAGAAGTCAACATATCTGTGCAATCTGATCAATATCCATGGCCTGTGGCTTGAGCATCTGAGTTTTCATGGTTAGAATATCATTTCATCCCCAAGCCAAATGCAGAGCACAGGAAATCTGGAATAAGCAGCAACAGTTTTTAATTAACAGTGCAAGTTAATGTTTTGTATTACCTAGATATCTGCATATGAAACTTTTATGAAGCTAAGGATGAAGCTGATCCACTGGAAACTTCATTTTCAGCTTGTCCTGTTTGAATCACTCCACCATGCTCTCAGTCAAGCCATTTAATAAAAAATTACATTATCCAGATATTGTACTGCAAACCCATCATGTCTGCAAAAGCCTGCCTGGTTGTAAATCAAAACCTTTTTCAGGCAGAGGAAACAAGGATTACTTGCTTCAAGTGATGGAAAAGTAGTGTACACAGGAATCTGATAATGCCAGTAGTAGAGGTCACATCCATTAGGATAATTTCAACCCATTTGAATAAAAACAGCCACAGCTCCAAGTAAAATCCAATAATAGATGTCGCAAAGCAAGCCATCACACCTGAATACTTGAGACTTGATATTTACTGGAAATAAATCAGGCCAGGAAAGCAATCTGGAAACAATATTGTGAGATGATTGCTAGAAAGAGTGCATACCACAGTGTGTACAGGTTTCTTCTTTTTCTCTAGGTCTTGCAATGCTTGGCAATAGTGCCTGTTGTAATAGCAATGGTAGTCTTAGAAGCCACACAGTAGCCATGTTTGCTCTAGAATTCTCTGCTATCATTGTTTTGTGGGTCTATTGATAGTTATCACAGAATCATAAAATAGGTTGGGTTGGGAGGGACATTAAAGATCATCTAGTCCCAACCTCCTGCCATGGGCAGGGATGCCACCCATTGGATCAAGTTACCCAGGGCCCCATCTAACCTGGCCTTGAACATTTCCAGGGATGGAGCAAAAATGCTGTTACAAAACATAGAGGGACAACAGGGATGTGCTGTAGCAGCAGGTCAGCTCCCAAATGAGTTCCCAAAGAAAGAGAAGCTCCTCTTCACCTGAGGCATATTTTTTCACATAGGTGTTTCAGTATAGCATTGTTGTCTACGCCTCCCACATTGCATTTCATTTAAAAAGTCTAAAACCAATTTTAGACCCATTTGACTTCCTGTAAGTCAGTTGCTCCATAAGTTCCAAAATAAAGACAAGGAAAATAATATCAATAAGCTGAATTGATAAGGGAGGACAAAAATGTTATTTTAGAGCTAGTCAGGAAAAGGCATTCAAGCCATGTCTTACTTTAAAAACCCATTTTGTTTTATTTTGTTTCACAAATTGTAGAAAACTTGAGGAAAAGGCACCAAAATATGATGAAAATTGCCACTTGAATTCCTAAAAATGAAATAACATAGCTCAAGAGCTATGAAGAGTTACACAAAGGCTGCAAAAGTGTAACTTTTGTAACTTTCAAAAAACTATTTTAATGCATTCAATTCAAAATGTGAAATATTGTAAAATTTTCTTTTATAAATACAATCTATAATGCCAATGTGAAGACAACAGCTGGGTGTCTTGGGTATCTAATGGTTTTGCTGCCTGTTGGACGGCCGAAAGTCATATGGCACAGATATTTCATCTGAGCCTATGTAGCCGATCTGGATGTGTGTGTCACAGTGCAACACCATTAAAATGGCCTCATATGCTAATTTTTAAAACACAGTTCCCTGTAATCATGTCTACTAGGTATTTCCAAGCACCCTTTCCTTTGATGGGCTTGTCACTGAGGCAGCACAGATTTGTAGACATCTTTATTCTCCTTCAACCCATTATTTAAAATTATAGACATGACGTTAAATTAGATGATATTTAATGACATTAAATAATGTCAGTGCTACATTAATGGTTTTGGGAAAGGAGGCACTAACACTTTGTTAATATCTCTTCCCCACAACCTTTCCTTAACAACACACCTTTCCAAATTACAAAGCCTGAGCCATCTCTGCATTTAAATAGTCATCAGATGTGACACTCGTCTTTGCCTTCCTTTTCCTGTGTTATATTCACTCACCCATGTTCTCAAGGAACACTTGCCATTTAAGTTGTTTAGAAGATACTTTAGCAAGTGAGGACCATGTATCTCCTCCTAAATTACTGAAAGGTTCAGCTACAGTGATTTAAGAGCTGTTAGCAATGATCTCTGAGAACACAAAGGGTGGGAGCCATATTGAGGACTGCAAGAGTGCAGATGAACTGCCCATCTCTAAAATGAGATAGGCATTCTAGAAGGAGGTACAGGAGAATTACAGATCAACCAGTTTAATTTCAGTGCCCAGAAAACTACTGAACAGAAAAAATGATCCAACAAAATATTTGTGACCTGGAAAGTAACAGAAAACTGAGTATCAGTCAGCATGGATTTGTCAATAGCAAATTATTTCCTTCTGTTATAGACTTGTAGGCCCTGTGGACAGAGCAGAAGCAGTAGATATATTTTCTAAATAGAAATCTTTTAAATCTTTTAAATCTTTGTGCACATGACATTTTCCCAAGCCACTTAGAAAGACGTGTTTTTTAAAAAAAATGCTACAGTATCAACAAAGAAAGGATAGCAAAGACTACTGTTCACTGATAAAATCAAACATATCATCTGTTGTTGTCCTGTTCAAGATTTGCTTTTGTGACATAGATGATGGAATGTTTATTAAGTGAGTGGGAAGCAACACAACCACAAAATCTTTAGCGAACAGGAAGACAATGTAAAATTGTCACGAAACCCTAGAAAAACTGTCCGCAAAAAAAGAGAATAGATTAATATTTATCCAACAAGGGAGATAGTTATCCACTGTAAAACCAATATGGGGAGAAAATCAGTCATATGAAAATTTTGCAGCAAGAAATTTGGTGTCACATGGCAAATATTAGTCTAAATTCAGAATTCTTGTTAAATAAGAAAAGGGAAGAGGAGAGCCATAAGTCACATAAAATCATCCCTCTGCTGCGTCACTTCTAAACCCTGAGAGGACTAGCTGGAGGTCATATGCAGGAAACTAACAAGGAATTTAGAGACTCAGAAAACATTATTAATGAGGGAAGACTGAAGTTCGTAGTCTCCATCAAGCTACAGAAGAAAGTGCAGACAAATCACTCATTTTCTAATAAATGGAAGGTTATTGCAGTGAGAAACAGATTAATCTTTTTTCCTTGACCAAGATAAGTAGCATAAGAAGGCATAGGTGCAACAAAAGCATTCTTACATTTAAATTGGAATAACAGAGATGTAGGTGGGGTTTTTGAAAATATATCCTATGGGTAGAATCTTAAGCTTTAAACTTTTAAAGAACAAACTAGACAAGTGACAAATTTGCTATTACATATTTGATATCTCAACTACAGTAGGGAAAGATCCCATGAGTTCACTTCCTCTCAAACTCTTTCCAACTAAGGAGACACACTGCTTAGGAAAGTGGAAATCTGTGTTTTGCTTATTCTTTGAATAAATGGAAGATGTGGTCCAGCAGGACTTTGCTTATGCTGCAGCAAAAGAAGATTTTTTTTATAAATACCTATGAAGCAAGATTAAATTTATAATATAAAGGAAAACAACAAGCAACAGTATTAATTTGGCTTTATTATGTTTTTTTATTTCCATTTTGGCATGCTTCACTACCTTATTAGCAATGTAAAGATATGAATACAGAAGTGCTCATTTTATCATGACAACATCCAGTTTTGAAACTAATCTAAAATAAAACCCAGGGTATGCACAGAAAACTCAATTATGAAACAAAAGCATCCAGTATGAAATTAAGGGAGTACATTCCATGTTTTATGTTCTGGCATTGTAGTTTGTTACAGGGGTTTTTTTTGCTGATAAACTTCAAAAAGCTCACATAGCCAAGAGCAGCTCTAATGGACTGAATCAAAAATTACTCACTTTCATGTGCTGAAACAAATTGGTTTAATATACAGTTGTTTGCTGTCAAATGTACTAAAAACACTTGTGCCAAACAAAATTATAGGCTGTGTTTTTTGTTTGCCTGGTATATTTGGTAGGTGGGGGAGTGGGAAAAGATGGAAAGACAGTGGGCGGAATTATCTGTGCACTTTCCAACATCAGACTAGATAGCATTAAGAAGATGTAACACACACAATATGCATGCAATGTGTCTGAGTTACCCAGGCATAAAGTTTTTTGCCTTCCATTTTTTAATGTTTGACCATGTGTGACTGAAAAGTTCTAACCTGTTGGGCATTGCAAGATAGTATGCAAATAGGCCAGCTATTGACAAAGGACTACAGTAATTCACTTTTCTGTTAATCAGGGTGTGATTATCATTTGATTCTTTTGAACTCCATCCAGCTTGCTATTCTGTCTCAACTTCAAGCAGGTGTTTTGTTGTTGCCAGACCATGAACACAGCCCTGTGCCTGAGTCTTTCAAGTGTGCTAGCTGTGCAGATGAATTTTGCCTGCAAACTTTCCTCAGGCAATGAACTGACTAGTGCAACATGCTCACAGCAATGTTAATCTAGCTCAGGGACATGCACCACACATGAAAGAGTATTTTTAACCTAATTTTTAATTGATATATTTTGTCCACTGCAAGTTTTTTTTCTCTGTCTCTCTTTCTCTTTTTTTTCCTCTCTCTACTCTTTCTTTCTCTCTCTCTGTCTTTAAATCTATCTACTTTTTCTTCCTTTTTTTTTTTTTCTGAGAAAAGAAATGGATTGAAGTGAAATGAAACTACACTAGCTGGCAGACACAAAGCAGAAACAAGGGTGAAGTTAAATAAAATATGAGAGGGTGGATGCTCAGCAAAGAATTCGCCTTTGATTTTAAAGATTAGATAAATTGGAAAAGTAATAATCAGGAAATTGAAAAGTGGGGACCATTATGCATTAGCACTGTGACTAGCATAACAAATCTTGTTTATTTATTTATACTTTCAGGATAGTGCAATATTTTATATTATACAATAGCTTAAAATGTCTTCTGGAAAGGGGTCACAGTGATACATTTTAACTCTTCAATCCCAGTAAGAAATATTTGTAAAGTATTATGATTCAATGATATTCAATAGAAAGTGGTTTGAATATCAGAATCTTTCATACTCGTTCACAACGTGTCTTAATGTAACTTGCTTTAAAATATTTGATTGGCCTATTTCTATACAATATATTAGGCTTGGGTTTTTTTGCATCAAGTATAGTTGATTTTTAGCTGAAAACATATATGTATATACACACCACTGTGGATCTAAAACATGGTTTAGAATGAAAACACGGTCTAAAATTAAAATACAAACATCTATTTGCTGTCTACATAAAGCGTCCCTCCTAATTTTTTAATGTACTTTTAATACACTTTTAATACACATTTAATACACAAACTCTTAAAAAAAAAAGTCCAAGACGCTAATTTGTCAAAAGAAAATGTCAAAAAAGGAGTTTCAGGACTCACTTTTCATGAGCTGGGTGTTTTCTATCTCTCCTCAAAATCTACATGAGAAATATTTAACATGGAAAATATACCTTATATTGTCTGCTCTTTGCCATTCACTCTTAGCTAGTCAGAAACAGGTAATTTGCCGTTTCTTTGGACAGAAAAATACAGAGCTCCCTCTCTTCTGCTTCCTTGAAAGGAAGTTTTTCCCAGAAGGTCATGTTCAGCCCAGTTTCTGTCTGTCTTTCCTCTCGGTTCCAGGCAGGAACACCATTGACTCTCCCTGGCCTTGCTGTGTGAACACCATCAGTTCCATGCCAAGCAGATGCACATGTGGAAGGACATCCAGCTACATCTGAGGGAAGCTGAAAAGCTAAAACAGAGGGATGAATACTTTTGATGTGTAAGATTTGCAAAAGGAGAAAGAAAATCAAACTACTTCAGAGGGGAAATGAACAGGGGAAAATGAAGATTTGGGATATAGAAGATTTGCAATAATGGAGAGAAAAACAGTGGAACTGAAGTGATGGCATTGATAGCAAGAGGGGCTGGGTGTTTTGCAAAGTGGAATGGTTGAGCATGAACAGAGAAGAAAATAACCATATATTTTGAAAGCCCAAGAACTACCTGCTTAAAATCATCTAGACACTGTTCCAAGCGGTTGTAAAAGATTTGGGGAGAAACTATTTTCTGATGGGTTTTTTTAGTGTCTCAAAAGCCACATCACTAGAGTAAAATGTTCATTAAATTCTTTGTTGATCCATGTCTTTATTAGCATTACAAAAATATTCCAACATATTCTCTGCTTATTGCTTATATATTTTATGTTTCTTCCATTTTTAAGACAAATGCATTGTTTATAATATTTTTATATACTTGCAAAATTATTAGTTTTAGACTGATTTGGGACCTTATTTATTAAAAGCAGAGTGAAAAAGACAAAGAACAATACCAATTTTGTACAGACTCTTACAATGGTATTATATTGGATTATATTTTAAAATATCTTGCACAATTATTTTAATTAACTCATAATATTGCCTTTCACGTCATATAAATTAATATAAATTATTGAAAGATATTTGTGCCATTGAATTCTGGTATATACATACAGGCAACTATCATTTAGTTTGTAAATGAAGGAAATTCAGTCAGCATTCATCACTGTTCATACAAATAGCTTGTCCTCAACTGAATTCGTTTTAGAAGTGATTTTCAATTTAAAAATTTCAGTCCATTTCATAAATTGTTTTTCATTTGTAGTGTAATTTTAGATAAAGTGAACTATTCCTAGATGAAATAATCACCACAGAAATAAACTCATAGATGCATGATTAACATTCCTTATCAGGGAACCCAACTGCTGTTTAGTTATAAGGGCTGATGTACTTGGACTTTAGTTTTACAGGAATGGTGTAAACCATTTCAGATGCCAGCACTGGTTGAAGACAACCCTATTCCCATTTTCTCTTCCCTTGTGGCATGATGATAATGCATGTAGTGGCAGAAAATAAACCAAAACCCCAAGGTGTTCAAAATAATGATCCTTTTTGTATGTTTGGTTGGGTTTTGTTTTTTTTTTTTCCATTTCCTTTGTATTTCCTTTTACATAGATCAGCTCACTAATCCACTGCACGGTGGAATCATGTCTCGAATGCAGAAACACACAAATAAGCTTCCTCATCCCACTCAAGTGCAGCAGCCTTGGGTTTATGTTGGAGCTGTGCCATAGCACACGTTTTATGATACAGCTAATCTGATCTGACAGCAAACTGCCACCAGACAGAGCAATCTTCCCTCTTCCCTGCCTTTCCTCCCAGCCCTGGCTATGTGTGTCTGCCTACTCTCGTGTCCTGGCAGTGGTGCGCTTCCAGCTCCCTAGAGGGATGGCTCAGTGGAGTAAACTGACAGAAATATATTCCTTTCTTTCTTCTTGGCATCCTGTCTGGCCCCCAGACTGACTCTGAGGAGGGCTGGGTGAGCACCAGTTTGTGCTGGGCCAGGCAGAAGGGAGAAGCAGGGGACTCTTGGGGCAGCACGTGGTGAGCAGCACACCCCAGGATCCCTGTGCGGTACCCACATCTTGTCAGGAAGCAGTACAGCACATCAGCGGTGCCGCTGGTAGCTGTCTTACAGTGCTCACTATTTGTAGAGTTATTTAAATTAAAAAAGACCTCACATAAAAGAAAATGTTGAAGAACCACAGTTATGTACTGTCAAGAGCAGAGCAGTCCCAGTGGGAATTTAAGGCTGTGGTAAGCTATAAGCAAGCTATCGTGTTAGATATGACCCTTGATATTGTAAGTGCTCATTATTGGTTTTTATCAAGTCTCTGAAACAAAATGGGTTATTTGAAATGGTTCTAGACTGACACATATTATATTCCAAAAA
>VZRN01003153.1:613688-704058 GCA_013397935.1 Dasyornis broadbenti | reverse complement strand
AAAAAAACCCCAAAAATAATTTAACTCTGTGAGGAACTTTTCACAGAAGAGAAATTTCTTATTTCCACAGAGTATTGGTCTCCTATGGACTGAGCTCTAGATTCACCAAGCTCAGCACAGATTTACTCACTGTGAGTTTTCACTCCATGGAGTTTTCCAGGGGATGGCTAAGGTGAAATAAACCAGCCCACAACATGAAAAAATTTCTCATGATACATGAGTTTGCTCTTCCCCAAACTTCTCTCTGTTTCTCTTTTGTGAAAATGTTAAGCAAATACTCTGAGGTGGAATTCTGTAAAAAGTGTCTTGAGTAGAAATACATCACTAAACCCGTCTATTTTAGCCATTACATAGGGTTCTGCTTTGTCCTGCTTTGCCTTGTACTTTGTGTATTTCTGTGCCTGCTGAGGTTCCTTGATCAGCATTCAGAATTTCTAAACTAAAGCCTACAATATGTTTATTTATGGTCACCTGAAGGTTTCCTTGGAGTACTCAGACACTATCCCAGTTTGAAGAGTACACCTTTTTTTGGTTTTTTTATTCAGAAGGAATTTTTTAGTGAAACTGGAGTTAGAATTACTATGAACTAATGTTTAAATTGTAGTTTGAGAGGTGATCATAGTAGCAGTTAGTGCTGGAACTTCTACAGATGTTTTTAATTCTTTCTCTGTGATACTATCAATTTAATCACAGTGATCTGAGTATCAGAAAAATTGGTTTAAATACAGAGTCAGAAAAGCAAGGGTTTTCAGACCTTTCCAGGGCAATGAAAAGGATTTGCAAACTGAGGTGGTCTGCTGGTGATCTTCATCAAAGAGATGTAGGAAATGAAGAAACCTGAGTTGTTACTAGTACCTAAACAGGTAATAAATATACATATAACTATTCACGTAAACAAAGAGTGACGGAAAAATGCAGTTAGCCAAATGGATGTTAGTAATGTTAGCTGGAAAGACTTTCATCATAATAAATTTCTCAAATTTAATTGTATAAGTCTCACTGTTTTCATTTCTGTAAACAGGATCATTAGGGAGCACTGAAGAATAACAATAATACTAATAACAAAAATGACAATAGTATCATAAAAATATATCTCATTGTCATAAATGGATTTCTGAAATGGGTATTGAGGAATTCTGAAGGTTGTTTTCATTATCATGCGTTGTTGCAATACTAAACTGGATTCTTTTGTGTTCTATAGCCAAGGCAAAAAAAAAGAAAAAGAAAAAGAAAAAAGAAAAGGGATAAAGTATAGATAAGGATCAGGATACTTTTGTGTCATGTGGTCTAGGATGACCGTGCTTGATCAGGGAAGCTGGATCAGATGACTCATTCTGGTGCCATCCAACCTCACCCATTCTGTGATTCTGTAAAAATAAGAGACAGAGAAAACCAACAGGAAAAAAACACCAGGAAAAAAAAAAGAAAGGGGAGGTGGGGGGGAGGGGGGAAGGAAAGAGAAAAGGAATCCCACTTCCTCAAAGAGTTGGAAATCAGTACCAAATTAAAGAATACCCAGTTCTGGATACAATTAGATGTACATCTTCAGAAGTGCAAGGCCCTTGCACATTGTACCGTTAATCATGAAGGGCTCTGTATAGAAAACTTTAGGAGCTGGATTAAAGTTTATTCATGTTCGTTATCTCTGAGTTTTGTATGTTAAATTCTGTTTTTAAAGACATTAAATATAGTATTTTCCCCCACATACTCACATGTATAAATATGGCTTTATATACATATTTATTGCTTTTTACATATATGCAGCATGGAAATTATTCATTATCAAGTTTTAATACAGCACAATTGAATGAGAATGACCATGTGCTTCACAACACATTTTGTATTGCGCTTCTTCATGTTTTGCACATCTGGGGTAAACAGAGTGGGCAGGAACAGAAATTCTCTGTGTTTGTGTCTTAAACCTAATAATTTTTAATTATTTATTAATTGTTGTATTTGCATAAATAACGATATTGATAAACCTAATTTACTTAACAAAGATTTAGAAACACCATGATATTAGTGTTCAGCTGTAGTTAGCAAGCATTCATATTTTTCTAAACAAAAGCTGAGGTGCATGATGGGAAAACAAATATTAGCATATCTAGACTTAACACGGCTTGTAGACTCCCTGGTGAGTAGTGCTTCTATAGCCAAGGATTATTCACACCATATACAATTACGTTTTCCTTTAAGACTGAATCTTTTATCCTGCAGATAAAAATGAGAAGCTACACAAAGTCTTCTAAAGAAATATTCACGTATCTTCAATAAAGAAAAGAATGTAGTTCATCTCTTGCAGGCCAGACAAACTTAGGGAGTTTTATTTTATCTAGGAGTGTCTAAGAACAGAATTTGGTATACAGTTTGACCTCTCTGATTGTATTTTGAGGTTGTTATTGTAATTTGCTGTCGGCTCTTTAATTAATCTTGCCGGGTCTGTAATATCATTGGGGCAGAAATAATTGCTTAAATATAAAAGGACCTGTTAAGACAGCCACATGGGAAACAGTGAAGTGGTGAAAGAGTGCACTTCTAAGATTTCCTTATTGACTGTTTAGTAATAAATCGTATGTTTTAATTGCTCTGTCAGAAGAATCCTTCAATGAGGGAAAGGTGACTGGAGCTGAATATGGGAACACCACAGGACAGCTGTTTGGTCTGGCAAAGGGCTCTGTGCACTTGTACTATATATCCAGAGCGACCTTTCAGATTCCATGTACATAGTAACAATTAAAAGTACACAATGACTTGACAATGTTCACTGTGACAGACTGCAGGTTGGCTGCTTCCCATAACAGCCTCCCAGGCAGAGACGAACAAAGAGCCCGGGCCCATCTGTACGCGGCTCTGAATGCCTCATGTTCCAGAGAGTGCGCTTTGTTTCTCCAAACGCCCCAGGAAGCTCTTCAACAAACAAAACTCAGAGGTCCAGAGGAGCCCAGTCAGGACATTAATATGATAATGAATTCCGGATTACCCTGACAGACGTGACAAAGAAATAGATCCTTTTGATAATAAGTTATCGGGTTGATTAGGTGGAATTTGTCTGACTCCACAACTGTTGTGGGTGTTTCAACAAAGTCAACAAACCCATGTATGACATCACTTCAGTCACCCTTTCTCCTTGTTGCTTTTCAGCAAGTCTGACCCATGCTGCTAATTTAAGGGTTCTTCCGTTGCAGTGTAAATACTGCTACCTGTCCAGAAAGGTATCATAAACCATGAAATACCAGCATCTTTGCTAGTGCACGAAACAAAGGAAAATGACTGCTTGTTACAGGCAGTTCTGAAGCAAAATTACTGTTAACTGAGAGGTATGACTTTGTTTTCCAGCTGATGTTCCTAGGCTGAATTAGTTCAGTAGACTTTGTAAGATTAATTTCCAGTCATTTTACCAACAAGGCAAAATGGTTCCTTTGCTGGCCCACCAGAATAAATCTGATTCAGCAGAGGTTGTCATAGCACTTGGAAAGGTACTTGCTTTATTTTGTGTTATTATTGATTTCTGTGGTAATTATTATGTCTTCTTAGCTGGATTCTCCTAAAGGTTCTAACATAAACTTCTGTAATTTCTCAAAATCTCAGCAGCAAAAGAACATCAACTGGTTGCAGATTCAGGAGATGACTAAGGTCACACAAAGTACCAAAATCGGGTGGCACCAGCCATCTGTAGTTAACAGCTATTATATAAACATAAAGGAATGTGCCCTGTATTCTGAGTGATGGAAAAAAATTGGTCATTAGCCACTTGGGAATGTCCGATTCCCCCCACAGCTTTCCAGCTGCGATCCAAGTGTGTTTAAATAAAAACTTAGCACACTTAACAAGAAGTTTGATAGAGTGTTAACAATCCTCAACTTCACATTGAGCTGTTAACCAACAAAGTAGTCATTAAAGGCTGGTAATGACTGTGTTTCTTGAGATTATTGCTTAATTATAAACTTGATAGAGTGGGTCCTGCCTTGTGACTTGGGGGACATTTTCCATTGCAGAATTTTAACTACAAAGTTTTCTTACTATACCGCTTCAGTTATAAAACCCTGAATATAAACTAGAGTGAGAATACTGCCTTTAAAAACAGTTATTTGTACACTTCACAATTATGTTCAAATCATAACTGATCTTGGATTCACCTCAGACAGTAGAGTAGCAAAGCTCCACTGAAGTTAACAAATGATTTCTGAGGGAATATGGCTTTCTTGTAGAATAAAATAAGAATTTCTGAAAAAGAATTCTGCATTCTGATTGACTGGAAGGAGTCTAGAGTGTAGCACTTCTTTTTGAAAGAAAACCCATGAAAGTGATGAAAAACTGCAATACATGTTTTATCTTTTGTTCCATCAGAAGTGACTTAATACTGTTTTTAGAGTACAAGACATTATTTCAGCATCCATGACCTTGAAAGTTCCCTAGTCATTGCTAGCTGCTTTGTCTTACCATTTAATAATAATTTCCCCAAATCATGGCCTTATGTATACAAATGATTATAGAAATGTATTCAGGAAAATTTTCTCCTCTGCACTGATATCTGAGCATCTAAATATATACTATCCAAATGCACAAAGAAAGATGAGGGGTGCAAAGTTTCCTGGAGTCACATACGTCAAATCCCAGCACATGAGATGGCCATGCACAGGCACAAAGGGTACTGGGACAAAAGCAGTCCTATTATTCTTTTTTTGGTGGGATTCATGTGTAATTCAAACCATTATATATCACTAATGTATATTAGATCTGTTACAAAAATCATTAAATATCTGGGGTTTGAATGTGTGAGTTTACAGAATATATTCCTGTTTTCCATAGAAGAAAAGGCTTAAGATATTTAACATTAATTTAAACTTCTAATAACTCCTTGGCACTTTAAGGCCACTTAGTATTTTCAAGCAGAGAGGCACTCAGTGGGGAAAAAAAAAAAAAAATCATCCTTTAAACTGAATCTTGTTCTGTAATTCACAAAATACTGAGTCTTCTAATGCTAAGTAGCTAAGCAAACTAATACATCTTTCGTCTTTTTTCAAACTGTTCTTTTAGGTATTAAACAACGAGGAAATCAAACAAATTTCCATCTTTAGAAGCTATTAGATCAAACATTCTTTGAAAAGAATAACATATAGAATATATTTATTTGTACAAACTTTTAACTGAAAGGCTCCCTGATAGATAGATATTTTCACAAGGAATTTGTCTGCAAAATGGCATATAAGTATTTTTAGAAGTGTTTAGAAGATGGTTAAAATAATGAATTTCAAGTTATTGTATTAATTAACTCATCAGTGACAACTGTAAAGAAGGGTTGCATCTTTTAACAGAACAAATTATATAGCTGAAAAAGATGGAGAAGACTTGGAGCACACAAGTACTTTTAGGTTTTGCATTTTGTTTCCAATTATTGCCAGTAAATGAAAGGAGGAGCTGCTTGTTGGAAATCTGAAAGGGAAAAGAGACAAACATCTTTGCATGTGTAAATCCTCTTCTTCATTCAAAAACTCGGGCTTGTGTCCACAGTGGCTTGCTGGCTCAGTTCATCAGAAAGCCTGCAGCAATTCCCTGAGCCCTCATTTGTAGACATCACTTTGGCAATGGAACAATGCAGCAAATTCTCATTCGAGGGATTACGATACTATATATAAAGAAAACATAAAAAGATTTACATATATTCCATGTAATTTCCCCCATTATATATTAGGCATGGAGCAGAATTTTGAGTGTTTTAATTGGTAGATGTGTCGCTACATTTTTTTTAAAAATGGCAATTTATATCCCGGCAATTTATATCCCAGCATTTTATTTTCAATGATAATACGAATCTCGATGTCTCAGAACCTGCAGGCTGGGAAAAAGGATAAAATGCAAGCTATCCTTTTGGGGCTAAATCACTTATCTTGCTGCATCATTCGAGTAGCACTTATCCTTTCCCAAATCCACTTCCTGGTTTGCATGCACACTGTAAATGACCTGGAGAAGGAACACAGTCATTGTTGCCTGGCATTCTGTCCTCATGAACTAGAGGGAACAGTGGGAATGAAACCTTACCTTTGCCATTTGTGGACGAGGTATGAGTGAAGAACTATTGTGCACCAACAGATTTGCAACATCTACATTCCTGCACCTTTCCAGCCATTTCAAGATGTTAGTACCGTTGTGCATGTTACATGAGAAGTAAACACATGATCACAAAGCACTGTTTGTGATGGGCAGTACCCAATCCAACATAGATCCTGACAGGAAAAAGGTATGTGAGACACATTCAAACCACCATATTTGAACCCAAATTTAATTTATTCCAAATCAACCCCTATTTACATCACAGAGCTGCCTTAAAACACTGATTCTGGGATGCCCAAAATCCTGCTTGCTGTATTGTTGGATGATACCTTACCAAGCAATGTCTTCCTTTCTGCTTATACACTGTCTGCTAGCTTCTCATTTCTTGAGGCATGATTAAACTTAAAAACACCTCAGCTGAAAATGAAAATTCTCACCAAACATTTTGACTTTAAATAAAAAATCTTTTATTTGCTTAACAAACTTTGGGATCACACTCCTCATGGGAAACATGGAAAGAACTGGAAAAGAAAGGAGCCTAAAAACTTATTACTGTCACCAGCAATGTGTGAGAAAAAAATACCAGAATGCAGCTAAATGACAAAAGTGGAGACGTCAGCCGCTATATTCACCGGGATACCAAGAAAACATTAATTTAAATTAAGTTCAATCACATGGCACATAAATAACTCTCTCTGAGAAGATCTGCACCCCTTTGCAGAGCTTTCTGTTGTCACAAGCTCTGCACATAAAGCACAAGCCTCTTGAGCACAATGAGCCAATGATGCACTGTTACACAGACCCCTGTGGTTCAGGAGCCCACTGGAGAGATCTGGAAGACCACAGTGAAGCATAAGATAGAGCCTGTAGTACCAGATATGACACTCAAAATTGGGCAGGGCTTCATAACCTGATCCCTTGGTGAGGAGAGACTGGTTTTCCCGTTTTCACAGCGAACCCACAGTCCTGGGATGAGTGAGCAACAGCAGCCTCTAACTTGTTTTGCATGCCCTCAGTTACCTGGCACATCAGTGTAGAGATGGCAGCAATGACCTGGGACTTACAGGAAAGTCACAGCTGTCTGGAGCAGCAGCAGAAAGACAAGAAATTTAACCTCACTACTTGAAATGACACCTGACACCTGCATGCAGGAGTTTTTTCTCTGCTTTTCTTTTTTTTTTTTTTTTTTTTTTTTTTTTTCACATCTTCTGTACTCAGTCATTAACACAGAATTTCCACCTATTTTTGTTAGTCCGAATGAGGTAAGCCAGTTCTCTGGTCTACTTCTTCAGAGGCAGTTGAGGGAGATAGGCACCTGGGATGCTGATTAGTCCCCTCCAATGGGAAAAGCACAGTGGGATGCAATTGATCATCATTTTTCTATACGTTGATGTCATTAAGTATGATTAGACAAATCAACAAAACTGCACTGGAAAACATTTTCAGGCCACAAAAGAGAGTTGAGATGAATCACCATTTATGCAAAGTTACAAAAGTTCTTACTTATAGGTCTCTAGAGAAGAAAAAGAATTTCAAATAACAAGACCTTTTTCTTAAACTTCTGACTCCGATTAGAAAATCCAAAATGGTATCACTATGCTTATAGGAAGTGAATGATGCAGTTCAACCTTGATAGGGTCATTAGGGACCAAAAACTCATCTATATATGCATTTTCTAAAAAATCAGTTAATACAACAGAGCATTTTTATTTATTTTGCTTTGTCCTAGTACGGACAATTTATCATTCAAAGAGATTGATTTTGTCTCCTTAAATTCATGCTGCCAGAAGTCCTGGAGAAGTAATCAAAAAACTGTGTTCTCATCTAAATGTTATGTTTGACATTACATCCAGCAGCGCATGCAACGTAGATTAAATAAACCCATTTCAACAATAACAAAATAGGCAAAAATAATAATAAATCATATTATCTGTACATTGCATGAGATTTTTCTAAATTTTATAATAATTCTATATTTTATTTTAAGAATTTCTGCATGCTTTTTATCCTCAAAAAATATTATTGGTACTAAATTTGAGTCCATTACAGGTAGACAGGTCTTTAATTTTTTCTGTTTTTTAGCTGTGTCCAAGGTCCAAATGTGTGTATTCTCTGTTTTGTCACATTCAAAGACAAACAATGAAAAATTTTAATCCTGCCTAATTTCTCTTCTAAAAAAAAAAAAAAAAAAAAATAAAAAGGTATGCCTATATGCACTGCATGACACAGATCTTTGTGCTTTTATATTTCATCATATTAACAATAAAGGCCATGCTCTCCCAGGATGCCCAAATGCATAGATTAAAGAGCACAGAAAGGATAGGAATAGCCCTGTTTGTTTCCTGTGCATTCAGATCTTTGTGAAAGCAGCTCCCAAAGTTACTACTTCTCTCTGCACCATAATGATATTGTACAGTGCCTTTTGGCTCTAGCACAATGTGTTATGCATCAGTGTTTAAGAGCATATTGTGCACCATTATTGCCCTCTCTCTAGAGGACTACAAACTGCATTAGTTTGAATTACCAAATCAAAACTTTATGTGCAGCAGTTCCCCCACAAGGGCTTTAGCATTTTTATGTCATAATCCCTCTATTATCCCCCTCCTCACATGCTTTATAACCATTAAGTTATTGAAAAATTCTCAACAGATGTCATCTTAAGATGAATGTTGCTGTGCCGACTGGTATCAAGGCTGGAATCTGGATATTGCTCAACTTTACTAAAAATGTCAGGGAGAGAATAGTCAGCTGTAAAAATACAAGATATGCCAGCAATGGTTGTTTTCATGTCAACTGCAACATGACTTGTAGTGTTCGCAATTTTAGCTTCTAGAAGATGCAGTTTTCATTTGATGGGTTGGCAGTAATGGCTTGAGATGTGTAGCAAGAAAAAGGAAAATAATTCAAGGCCTTTTTTCCCCCTCTCCTTTTGTGATAAAAACATATTTGTGCATTAATCTGATTTAAGTCTCAAGACTTACCTTTTAGCATATATTATTCCTACTGAGAATTTTGTTGAAATACAGAAACTTTTTGCATAGGTGTAATAATTATAACAGATTTTTGGTCATTATGCATTCTCTTTGCATCTAAAGTACTGAAATAACAAGCATGATAACTATCATGGTAACAATAACAATTTAATATTTCTCCTGTCATTCTATTGGGACATTTGTAAATTTAAACACCATAAAAGCATAAAAATATACATTGTGACATAATTTAAAACCGTCTTAAATTCGACGCAAACAATGCAAAAGACTTTTACCTACCAAAGAGGTGACAGTATGGTATTCAAATAATAGGAGATACACATGGTACAGATATCTGTCAAAATGAGATTAAAGAAGAGAACCAGGGCCCACAGTAGTAAGAGCTTTGAAAAAATAGTGGCTTTTGATTGTAAATCAGCTTTTTAAGAAGCAGTTGCTGTACAAAAAAAAGAGGAATAGCATAATATGCTTCCAATTCATCTGAATAGCAATATAGCAGTTGAGTTCTTACATTCAGAGCTGATGTGACAAACCTGAGAGGTTTTTAAAGAAGAAATTACAAAAATCAACTCCCATGATGAAACAAGCATATTTTGTGTAAAGCTGGCAAGGAATATATAAGGGATACATAGTCCATGAGGACTGAAGTGGAAATAAATCTACTGGTATTGCATCTGAGATGTGAAGAGTTTTAGTCAAAAACGACACTTGAGATTCTTAATGTGTATCTTCCGCACCCTACTTTTACAGAAAGAAAAATCAAATTACAAAAAGCTTCCTATTTTCCTCTAGTGTTCCCCCAAAGGCTCAGAACTGGTTAATGGAAAGTTTTCCCATAGTGTCTATGACAAAGACTGTTACTATTTCTTTGATTCTCAGCTGTATCTGCCATTCTAGCTGTCCAGACCCCTATAATTAGGGGGAGATTGGTTTCTGGACAGCTTTCCAGCTATCCACTTTCCATTTTCCATCCTAAAGGCTCCTCCCTTTTATGGAAGCTCATAGTTTCCAGTGGTGCAAAGATATAAAGAGGAGATGGGATTCACCAAAGAAAACTCTTTTAGCTGATATTAGCTGTCATAGAGAAGAGGCTGATCAAGTCAATCTTGCCTGTAAGCAATAAAAGGTGGAAATGCCAACACACGGCTGTCGAAGGCAACATAAATCCGACTCTTCACTGTAAAAAATGGTGTTAGGAAACATGATGCACTCAAACTGCCAGATATTCAAAACTCCCAGAAACTCTCAATTCTGGCTGTTTTAATAGAAGACACTTTTGAATGTCCAACCATCTTCAGGAGAATATTGGATACTGAATTTTAGAAATAAAAAGTGTTGAACTTCAGCTTTCAAGTATTTAATGACAGAAACCTCATCTTGTATTTAAGTCTTTATAGTCACTGCGTGTTGTGTATTATTTCTATTTGTCGCGTGAAAATATTCTAATTCATCTCATTATACAGTGTATGATGCTTTTGTTCTGTAGTGTGATTTTAAAACTTATGCCATATGAACATTTCCGGTTCTTTTGAATATGATACTCTACTTGAATTTTACTCACAGTTTATAAATTGAGCTGGTTAATGTATTCATTTATATGCTGTGATACTCTTCCAGCTCAAAGCTTTAATATTTCATTGCAGTGCTGGTATCTGATCTGAGGAAATATATTTCTGTATATTTTGCAAGAATCTTCTTAGGTTTTCCCAACATTTATTTTCATATGGTTCTTTAGTGAAGCTTTGGATTGGTTCTGCTCTTTTATTGCACGTTCATACCTCTGTATTTGGCTAGTGTGCCTTGGTATCTAATCTGCCACTAACCTGGATAATTTCTATTTCTTCACTTTCTAAAAGCCCAGGATGAGCTCCACTGAGGAAAATAATTGTAAAGTCATTTGAGCTACTCCAGTGCTATATGAGACTTTGCAAAAGGGTTATATACAAAAAATGTTGATAATAAGCTAGAACCTCCCTAACTTATAGCAAATTAGAGTACATTTCCTAAATCTCCTACACCTCCATCTGTGACACCAGGATAAAGTACATTTGCAGATAAATTACTCATTGACTTCCAATTTTACCTGCACTTTTTTAGCGGCAGACCTATCTTTGTGACAAGCAAGATTCTTTTACCAAGCAGTTTTTCATCTTCTTCTTCAGCTGTAATAACAGAAGCTAAATAATATTTAACAAATTGCCACTTCCTTGTGCCCTGTCTTCAATCCCCCATCGTTGTTTTTAATGGGACAATTTAACCTTTGAACCTATGTCTCTGTTACAGATATAGTTGAAGAGCCTTTAATTGAAATATTCCATACAACTTGACATCCAATATTATTTTTTTGCTCCTCTAATTATCCTTTTAACTTTCTTCTGCTTATTTGTATAAACTCTCTTCAGTCTGTCTTTCTGCCAGACTGTTTATATATTTTTCGAAAGCTTTTCAATTATTTGCTCATTCTACTCTTTACATACTACATAACTACATTTGACCTTTGTAACCCTTCTCCTTGTTTAGATTTAGCTGAGATGAATTTCACTTGCAAAGTCTGCAGCCATTTCCTAAATTGTTTCCCACTGCTCATCAGTAGTGCTCATCTCTGTGTTGGATAACAACCAAACAAAATCTCTTTGGAAACGTCACACAGTATCAGACTTTCTAATAGCAAAAACAAAGTCCCAGCCCAGAAATATCTGAAACAGGCTGGTTTATTTTGGTACAGGTATGAAAAACCAAACCTAGAGATAGATTTGCCATCTCCCAAGGGTGAGATGATTACTACTTTCAGGCTGTTTGGGTGCACAGAATTAATAAAATACAAAGCAAAATTAGGCAGTATCCATACCAAGTCTAAAACATGCCAAGTCCAGCAAGTCATGATTGTACTCCTATCCTATAGCATGCAGTTTCTTCTCTTCCCCTTCTCTGCTGGGCATTATACCCCACCTATTGCTGTGACAATCCTTCTTGCCCTCATATGCCTAATGACAGAAACAAAAGGACTTCCTGCTCTCAAATCTAAGTTGTGGGTACAGTGATTGACAGTGGTTGGTAGTAGGATGATTCATCTGCTATTTAATGTAGTCTTGATTGCCACATAACATATGGAAACCCTTAACTTTTCCTTTTCATATTCCTATTTGATACTTCTTTCCAGTCTCTCAAATGGCTTTGTTTTCTATTGACAGTAATGTTTGCTATGGTTAAGAAGAGATTTGGTGCAGAATTGAGACTATGGGTCACCCAAGAGCCTTTCATTGTTTCCTTCTAGAGCAGTTTTCTGACTCACTTTCTCATCAGGTGGCAAAGCAAAACTTCTGGGCTTTGTTGTTGTCCTCATTGCAAGTGCCCATTGAAAGCCATAAGCTTTGCTGGGCATATCTGGAAAAGCTATAAAAGTATTATCTGGAAGTTAAGATGCTTTCCAGGAAACTTCAGCCTGTGACAGGCAGCTATAATATTCTCAAGAAGAATATTACCCACCAAACCTGAATAATTGTCAAGACTTTCCATGCTATATAAAATTTTAAAAGTATTTTACAAATTTTCTGTGAAACTTTCTAAGAATTTCATTCCCTGACATTATGATTCAATGGCTTCTTCCCACACAGATATTTCAGTAAGCTCAGTGGCATCCAGTCTTGCACTATAACTTCATATTATCTTCTTTGGGTTTTGCATATCTGTTTTCAGTCAATAAGTATTCAATTAAAACCCCTCCAATATCACATATTCTGTCCTTATTACAGCCCCCTCTTTTCCATATACAATCTTTCTCAATGAAGTCACTTAAAAGCAGACACTTTAATAAAAACAGAAAATGGTAGAAGATTCATTAAAAAAATTGATAATGTTGATCTGTATATGAGGAGTTTCATATGAGTGATAATTCTGTTGCCTTGAAACATTTTCCTAATAAGAGTAAAACCACTGAGTTGAGTTTTTTATCTTCTTTTGCATTGTCTCTCCTTAAAAATAAGGGAGCTACCATGTTCCATAAGGGAAATGTCATCTGACCAAACACAAAAGATGAAAAGAAGAATGAAATACTAAAATGAGGAATTATTTCAGAAGTGTATATTATCTTTGATTGCAGAAACTTTATTTTTTCTGAAACTTTCTATAATAATAAAAATGGGTTTTGACCTGTATGTGTGCAATGTCACACAACTGCAACCTTCATGGGCAGACCTAAGTGAAACCACTGGGTATTATAATTTTTCCAGACCAGGAGCACACATACAGTCAGTTATTAAGGTTCAAAAAAACCTTTTTACTGTTTTTTAAATCTAAATAGAAATGTTCTACAAAGGTTCCTTTTTACTTTTTTGTCTTTTTTTTTTTTTTAATGTATTGAGTATTCATCAAAACAGATTTGCAAATACATTGAAAAGAAATCCTTTAGAACTGCATTGGAAATCCTTCCTATGTTTTAAGATTTCCACAACAATGAACACACTTTTAAGGTCTTATAGTACTCTTAATATAGAACAGCACTGTGTAGTTGAGGCAGAAACTACAGAACTCTTTTGCATTCAGTATATGATGATCAAGAGAAAGGCTTTCAAACTCACTTGCAAAGAAATATAGCACTCACTCACGACTATTATGTGGAAAGTTTAACAGAAAAAAAAAATCAAATATTTTTATTTTTCATAATGAAGAACAGTGAGTTTTATCGCTAAGAGCATCTGAACAGCTGTGCGAGATCAGACCAAAACCCTGTCTGGTCCTGTATCCTGTCTCTGACAGTAGGCAAAAGCAGATGCCTGGAGAAAAGTGGAGGAAGATGACAAGTATATGGTGAAACTCCCCTGAACCCAGCAGTTGCACATTTAGGAAACTTTTAGAGGTAGATGTGTTATCTCCATTCCTTACAGACTCCAGTGACATCTTTCATATTTTCTTCCAATATTTTTTGGAATCCATGTAAATAGTTGTGTCCCACTGCCTTTCACATGGGGTATTACTACAGCTAGAATTCCATATTGTGTGGAAATTTGAACTGTCACCTTCTGGTTTTGTTTGATTGCAGATAGTTCTAGGACTGAAGGGGGTGTGGTGCCTACATTGCACCATTTCTGAACTGACAGATGCCATCATACATCCCTTCCTTCTGTCTGCCTCAAACCATGCTAGTTTATTTAGCATTTCCTCACTTGGAAGCTGTTTTTGAACATATTCCTGACTTCCCTTTGTATCTCTTTGAGGAAATGAGAGTCAGATGGACACAACATTCAAGAGCAGGTGTGCTGAAGATTTATATAGTCAAATAATTATATTTTCTGTCTTGTCTTCTATTCTTTACCTATTAATCTTTATCATTTGGGGTTTTTTTCCTTTTAGTGAATGCTGAAGTGATAATTGTGTGATGCAATCTATTATAATTTATGATCTCATTCCTGACTCTTTATAGTCATCTTAGAACCCAGCATTGTAGAACCTCTCATAAAATTGCATTTGTTTTTCTGTATGCCCATCACTTCACATTTATTTGCATTAAATCCCATCTTCAGTTTATCATCCCATTTCTCAGGGCTGTGTGGTCCTTTTGCAACTCTCTGCAGCCAACTCTCCTTTTTAAGATCCCCTGTAAATCATCATGATCAGCAAACTTTTTCACATAGTTATTAATCTCCTTTATATGACAGTTTATTCAGAACTTCACTGGTCAATTCTCTTTTGTATGAAAAAAACATTTTTTCCACTGCCTCCTAATTTATAGCAATTTATTTATCCAGAGTAGACTCTTTTCTCTTATACCAATATTACTTATTTTCCTTAAGAGTCTTTGCAGAGGCCCCAGACTTTGTCCCATTTTCTATCAGTTTCATTCACAGTGTAGGTTATTGATCAGTGAGTTTCCAAAGTAACTATTCTTCTGGTCATCTGGTATAATGGCAGTTTTAAGTGCAGAGGTACATACTAAAGTCCATAGTTCAGACATTTATTCCTTGAATTTCAGCAAAGCTCTTGAAAACACGTGTTTGGCTTTGATGATGTAAAATCATTCATTTTGTCAAGTTATCTTATGAGCTGTGCTCTTTTGTGTTCTCTGTGAAAAACCTGTCTGACTTAAAAAAAAAAAAATAATAACTCAAAAAACTTCAAACACCTGCCTGATACAGGGAGGTTCAAAATATTAATTTAGTTCTTTTGCTATGTTGTAATCTATGTTGTCATCTCATCCAAGCACTCATTTTACCTGATAAGATTTTAAGGTTTTGTTTTTGTCTGGCATTAGTATGTTTTTACATTTAAGCTCCCCAAGTTCATGTTCTTTTCTGGTTTCTTTATTCAGATTGAACTTCATGTTTTTGAAGGATCATTTTTTTTATTTGTAATAGACTTCCTTACTCTGCTGTTTGCCAGTGCTGACTTTCTTTTGTTCTTTCTCAAATCTTCTTTGAAAATGTATGCATTTGTATTGTGTCTCCAACAAGAGGTTCCAAATTATTCCCAAACTTCCAGTGAAGATTTTGCTTTTTCAGGGTCTCCTTTTAGCTTCTTTTTAAGTATCTATCTCACTTTCATGTTGTTCCCTTTTGCAAATATTGCAAGACAGTAGAGGTTTTTTCATCTCATTATTCACACAAAACTGTTGAGATGAAGTATGCTCTAGAGTGACTCTTCAACAATAGTGTTATGACAATTTCCTATAGACTGACTCAGGACTAGGAGAATTATTTCTCCTTGGAGGTTTCTTGTGTGGCTTGACCCAGGAATCATGAGTTGTCCAGGAACCATTGGCTGTTCAAAAAAATCGTTTGTTAGCACTTAACCCCAAGTTTTCTGTTTCACAGATACAGATAATTTTCCTCTATTTTTAACTTCTATTTTACTGTCCCACTGATTTATTTTACTGTATTTTCTGATGCAGGTTTTCCTCAAATTGTACAGGTGACTGTCAGCTAGAACATACAGTGCATATAAGAGGACTTTGTATAGAATCACATATATGATTCTGTAACGCCCCATTTGGAACTGGCAGTGGCAGACAAACTAGGAAAACTTCTTTGCCCACAGCAGTGGTCTACTAATGCAGTTTTTGTGTAAGAACTGTAACAGAGAATTCAATTCAGTGGCAAAGACTACAAATAAAAGGCTCTTAAAATGAAAACACTCTCATATAACAAGGAAGTTATTAATATTAACTGGGACATGTGCTTAATTTCACTGCAATATAAACACACTTTTGATGTTCATTTTCAAAGTATGCATTTGTATATAATTATGCTTAATGCATATCATGCTCTGCAGTCTTATGATTTCACAGTCAGACTGATGGAAGTGTATGTTTTTATCATCTTCTTTTATTTGCATTGCAAAATATTTCTTTGTCTGTATTGTTCTTACCTGCTGGAAACAACTTTCTTTTTCATGAATCATGTAGATGAGTATTTTCAAGAGTCATGTTATATTGTATTTGGAAAATTTGTAAATATTTCCTACTTTCAAGTAAGCGAAGAACTGCAGTAACTCCACTAATGTTGGTGCAATTTAGTGTATTATATATATGATTTAGCAACATGAAAGAAAAAAAAACACTTATGTGTTATAATGTAGATTAAAAAGAGAGTTCTGACTACAGCCTTATCAGTAGTACTTTTAGACGTATTTAATTTTCTTTTCCAGTGATTGTTGTCACAACAACTATTGTTTCCAGTAAGCTTCATATTCACCCAGCAATAATAATGCCATTTTAATCTTGTTATGATGTGTCTTCTCTAGCTGAATTAATAAGGAAACCAACTAAAAGATAATTTGGGATATCTCTGAAATGTGTTCTAATAAAGAGTATGATCAGTCCTACTACATGTTGTTCTTAGTAATATTATGCTAATAATAGTAAATAACAGCCTTTTATTTGTATCCTTCATTTTCTTCACAAAGATAAATATTGGTAGATTTGCATGAAACAATACCAATGGTCACTTCCTTCTGAAGTTTATAGGCACGGCCTTGCTAAATGGAACAGTGTCAGTCCTGTTTCTGTCAAGGTTTTCTGTAGGATTTCAATACCTCTCCTCAACTGAAGTGTCCTTTCATGCTATAGAAAAATAATAAAAATGTAAATCAATGTCTATCAACTATTTGCTTGTATAATAATATTATACAATGAATACCTTCATGGTCATTTATAAATGATGCAAATATTCCCTAGCTACAGCAGTGGCTTCAGCCAGGAGCTGCTTGAAGCTTCCCCTTTGTCCCATGGAACCAATGACAGCTGGCTCCAGGGCGAACCTGACTCTGGCCAAGGATGAACTCATCAGCAACAGTGGCAGATAACAGATTTAAGAAGGGTTGGGGGTGGGGGAACAAACGACTTCAGATGGACAGCGGAGTGAGAACATGTGCGAGGAACAACTCTGCAGACACCAAGTGGAGAAGGATGGGCAGGAGGTGCTCCAGGTGCAGGAGCAGAGATTTCCCTGCAGCCAGTGGTGCAGACCATGGTGAGGCAGCTGTGCCCCTGCAGTCTACGGAGGTCCATGGGGGAGCGAAGGAGCACCTGCAGCCCATGGAGAGGACCACCAGAGCAGGTGGATGTCCATAGGAGGCTGTGACGGGAGGTCCCCACAGGAGAAGGCTCCTGGCATCACCTGTGTCCCTGTGAAGAGAGGGACCCACACTGGAGCATGTTTGCTGACAGGGCTTGTGACCCTGTGGGGGACCCATGCTGGAGCAGTCTGTCCCTGGGGGAACAGGCATCCCATGAAAATGGTCCACATTGGTTCATGAAGGTTTTTCTCCCATAGGAGGAGCCCCATGCTGTAGCAGGGGAAAGAATGTAAGGAGGCTTTTCCCAGAGGAGGAAGGAGCAGCAGACACAGAATGTGATGCAGCCCCCATTCTCCATCCCTCAGCACTGCTGCGGAGGAGAAAGCTGAGAAAATAAGGAGTGAACTTAAGCTTGGGAAGAAACGAGAGGTGGGGAAAAGGTATTTTTTGTCTTTTTTTTTTTTTTTTCATTGCTCTATTCGGATTTGATTGGCAATACACTAAATTAACTTTCCCCAAACTTAGTGTGTTTTGCCCAGGATGGTAATCAGTGAGTGATCTCTCCCTGTCCTTATCTTGACCCACAAGCCTTTCATTATGTTTTCTCTCTCCTGTCCAGTTGAAGAGTGGAGTGATAGAGAGGGTTTAGAAGGTGCCTGGAGTCCAGACAGGATCAACCTAGCAGAGACTCACAATGGATAGAGTCATAATTAGACTACTATTTCTATATCTAGATGAGAACAGTCAATGGTAGGATAAATACTGCAGGTGTGCCCTTCTTCTGGCTCAAAAATATGTTTTGACCTTGTAAGAATGGATCTTTGTCTCACAAAAAGCAAATTAAACTTATGGATCTCCTGAATGGTGAAACCTCCTTCCTCATGGGGCAAGAATACTTTGTCATGGACCACAGGTAATTTTAAAATGAATTCTGCACAACGAAGCGGTGGATATTCTGCCTATTGTGTATGAACATTTATATACTTCAAACTTTTCTCTCTCTTTCACTATTCTTATATATGGATATATATAATTTTGCTTTACATATTTTGGAAGATAGAGGTAATATTACAGTAGATTTCAGTCTTCATTAGTGCATATTTGACTGGAGATTATTTGCTACCAGCTCAAGGGAATCTCCACTAAAAACATTTTTCTGGATTCTTTTGCGTGCCTTGTGGATAGGCTGGCTCCTCTTAAAATCTTTGTTTTCCCCATTTTTAAAGGCGATGGTGTAAAATAACTTTAGAACTTTGGTGGAGGCAGGAGATCCAGAGACCTCCACAAAGTTAACCTTTTGGTTTAGACATAGGAAATGGCCTAGAAAGCAGGAATAGACCTCTCATAGGAGTAGTGTAGATTTAAAGTGGTGTAGTATTTGCATCACTGCTGCAACTGCTGATACAGCCACAGAACAAGGTATTGCACTTCATTAAAGAAGGTTGCTGAATATGATCATTAATTTGTACAGTGAAAAGAAATTTTAAATGCTCTGACAAAAAAAATCTTGCCAAGTTAATGTGTTTTTCTTTTTCTCTCAAATTAGATGTTTTCTTGATGTAACTAAACTCCACCACTTAATATTTTTATTTTCTTTTCATTTTTAAGGCAGTTCACAAAATCCAGATGTCAAATGTAACTTATGTTTAGAACTAGTAACATGTGGCTACTTGCTCAGTTCACATTTACAGGCATTTTTTGTATCAGTTTTCTCTGTCTTTCACATAGGTAGGCTGCAGATGTGCTTCTAAACTTCTGTCCTTTGATGTAATATATCATATTTTAATTACTTTCCATTCTTCTTGCATTTGATTCACATGTGAAAGAAATTATTGCTTAATCCCAGGTGAGATCTATAAATAATCTTTTATGTAAAAAATATCTTTTCAGTAGCTTCAGTTTATTCTTAGAGTTGTATTTGGGTTTTTATCTAAGCAAATAAGTTGTATGTCTGTTAAGAAGTTGCTTTTATAGGTCAAAGAAAAATCTTTCACCTCTTCCTCACCTGTGGAAAATTTGAGGGTCCTTCTTTTCTCTTCAAAGTGTTTGGGAATGAATCATAAAATATTATGATCTCATACCCAGCAAAGTTTAAAAAACTTATTTTGATATAGAAAAGGACTCCTGCGTCTTTCTTAAAAATGCTTTCACTATGGACATGTTAAACCAATATTTTATGATTTTGCGAGTTAAGAGTTTTCTTTTCCAATCTTCTTCCCAAAGCTTCTATGTTTGTTGAATTTATTAAGATGGGAAGAAGAGATCTGCAGATGTGTTATCAGCCAAAGGTATTGTGGCCAACACTTTTAGGTATTCTCCTGGATGAAAAAAAATATCATTATTGTTTTATATTTCTGTATCAGATAAACAATCACAGATATTTTTGTGATACTTTCTGTCTTTTTGGGTTCTTATAGCAGAAGGCAAAACCTGGTGCTTGCCCCAAAAACTTTACCAAATCTTGAAGTTCATTGATGCTGCACAACTTTATTTATCATTTTGTGATTCAGTTTCCACAGTCAGAAATGTAGATAATATTTTACAAAAGCCCTATGAGGTCTAAAGATGTAAAGCACTGAGTAACAACTAAATATTCATGTTCAAGTTATGTGACCAATTCTCAGTAGATAGCTTTATTTTTCTGTTGTTGTTGGATACACTTGGCCCATCTGTATCCACAAGATACATTTAAATATGTTTAGTAAGATGCTTGCTGTCAGAAGGTGTTTCCAAAGACATTGAATCATCAGCCTGGGAATTGAACAAGCAAGTACATATTTTATCAGACTCCTGGCAAGCCTGTTCTGCACACTAGTGCATCCTCCTTGGGCCAAATAGAACTGTGTGGACACAGAAACTGAACAACAGCTTGGCTTTAAACGAAGCTAAACATTAGTTATAAAATGAGCTTTATTACCATTTCTGTTTTAAAGCTATGCATAGATTCTGTTTTATGCACTTAAGTATGTGTTGTGCAATAATTAGCTATGTCGTTAATTGTTTATAATGAAAAAAATATATATGGCACCAGGAAAGCACTTAGAGTTTTACACATGAAATCATAGTGTCTGCTTCCATAAAGTTTTAATGACACTTCTGCCCTGTCCTGCAGGGTATGTGACATGTTTGTGAGGTTGTCCTCCCTACAGGAAGGGCATAAGGGACAATGAGATAGGATTCAACCATTTTGTACATGACACAGAAGGCTAATAACAATCACAACCTCGTGTTATGACTAAACAAAATCTCTCTGGAGTAATTACTGGACAGTAACAAATCACATTTTTTCCCTTGTATAAGGAAAATCCACAGCCTAGGCTAAAGACCTAAATAAATAAACTGGAGATGAAGATGCTGAGGGCTTTTGGTGGAGACATGGTTTAAACGCTTGTGAGTTTATTCAGTTTTTGTGCTGCTTGTCTCAAATCAGATTTGTCTCCAAGAAGTCATACTCCAGAAGGAGCTGGAGAGACTCCAGTTTCTATCCCATACTTTTTCTCCTCTCCTGAGTGTTTTCTTCGTATCGTGGCTTATTGCATACTCCAAGAGATGTAAGTAGTGGTGGTTGCACTGTTGCACATTATCTGCTGTGAACTCTTGTGCTTAATGCTCATGAGCAGCTCCCTCTTTACTATACAGTGTAGCCTTTAACCCCATAAATTTGGAGTTGTTGCTCCCTGTAAGAAGCCCCAGACCTCTTTTAGACCTCAGGACCAGGACCAGACCCCAGACCTCTTAGCCTGCCCAGAGATTTGGTTCTAGCTTGTGGGGTTTTAGCTGATTTAATGATCTGGTAACAGCTACCTGCATTGTTTAGTTTTTGCTCAGCTTCAAACAGTTGTTTTGTTCTGTAAATTTGGTAATTAATACACAATAATAATGAATATTTATTGGAATTAGGGATCCATTGTCATGGAATAAAATGGGTACAGTACAGATGGGTAAAGACATGGAATGACAGAGAACTTCCTGAAAATACAGAGAGGCAGTGACTTTGAAGACTCCAGAGTTATAAGCAAGTGACCTATGCCCAGCTATTGCTCATCACAGGAATGTCATCTGAATGAAATCTGATTTAGTCATAATAAAGGAAGCAGGAAGCACAGGACAAATATCCAATGTATGTAAAACCCATAAGTACATAAAAAGTTTGGATGCAGCCTGGACTCTAACAACAACTAAGACAGAGTAAGGTGTAGAGCAGCTTAGCAAACACATAAAGTTGCTCTGAGCATATATTATTATGAGGAGGATGACACCATCAACATCACCATCAAACTGCTCCTGGCATGTTAATGACTTGCTGCAACAATTTCTCCCCCCAGCATCTTAGCCATTGGTTTAGGAACTCAGAGGAGCAAAGGGTGAGAATAATGCCACAGGAAGAAGAAAACACACTTGAAAGTTTTGTATACATAATATCTTGGCTGTACTGTATTTGGAAGTAAAATCATTGCAACTAGACTAATGTTTATTTTATTAGACTTCAATTTATTTTAATATTTTAATATTTTGGTATTTTAGTATTTTAACACTTTAAATATTACCATTGAGTTATTCTAACAGTGAATTTCTGCATTTGTATGTTCCATTTGTCAAGAGAGTGACATTCAATGGCAATCTATTCTGTAACTTTCATGCAAAATATTGGTAGTATAAGATACATGAATAGAACAGAGAAAAACAGGGTTTGGATTTGTTCTCCAAACATATAGCATCTGGACCTTTTTAAAATAATATGTGATTCCTGCAGGCTGGAAAAATAGGTGGCAGCTCATTGGAACAAAGCCAACAAGCCATTCAAACATAATTGAAGCTCAATTTTGTGTCAAAAAAAAAAAAAATCATATAAAGCTGATGCATGGAAAGGAATGATTTACAAATAAGCATTTGTGTTTGCATATTTTATAAGATTTATGGGACTCAGAAACCTGCACATCTCCAGAGCAGACAGACCCTTCCTTCTGTGGCGGAAGAAAAACATCCAACATTGTCATAAGACAACTGAGCTTCCTTTTTTTTGAATAAATTGTTTCTTGACAGGCCAGAAAGTGGTGCTTAGCTCTTTTTCACCTGAAATTCCGCTGAGATTTTTTTCCCTCCTTGAGTAATTTTTTTTCCTTTAAGAGTTTTGTTACAGAGTTTTTTCCTATTTTTTTTTTTTTTAAAGTTCCTGGATGTTTTTTATCATTTGTCTTACAATGTCATAGGCATAAATTCAGGCAATATTCCAAGTAAAGCTGCATGGAGTTGTTAGCTAAAATACTGTAAGATTATGTCAAATTTATTGACGACTTTCAAACACTGATTATTTTCCAGAGAGCTTTCTTCTTTTAGATTTTTCAGATGAGGGAATAAGAATATAATTATTTTATTTTCCAGATTTTGCAATATTTGGATTCCTCTTTTTAATGCCATTTTCCTTTCCTCATGATGAAAATTCTTTGTCATACCTCAAGTGGTTGAAGGTAACTTTTTTAGTATTGATATTAGAATTTATGGCTTTTGTTGCAGGTGGTAACTTGCTACCACTACTGATTTTCATAGTCATTGTAACGTGGGTGCCATTCATGTTGTGTCAAATATATAAAGTCTAAGGAACTTCTGAACATCCATTNATTTTCATAGTCATTGTAACGTGGGTGCCATTCATGTTGTGTCAAATATATAAAGTCTAAGGAACTGAACATCCATTAGGCATGCCAAGAATTTTTATAACAAAGATCTTATAGGCTGTGGGAAGTTGACTTAAGTCAGAATGCTTGTATCAGAAAATAATTTGGTTAAATTTTCCCCTTTATAAATGGAGAAAGACAAGATATTCATATAAACACCTATAAGACTGTCATAATTTGTTGTTATTGCTTCTTAAATCACACAGTGGGGATCAACAGCCACAAGTCTTTCTGTTCTATTTGTCTTTTTTTCACTTTCACATACCTTGTATTTATGTTCCCTAAAAAAAAATGTGAAGAAGGCCTTATAAATTACTTTTTCTGTAGAAATTGTGGCCAATATCATTATTGCAATTGAAGATATAGCAAACCAGATAGGAGACCACTTATGCCTAGGAAACTTAAATAGATTATTAAAGGAAACAAATTTCACTTTATTTCTCAATAATATGCTTGTGATTGTGCTTTCCATCAAGCAAAAAATGGCCTGCAAAGACTTAAATCACAATAAACTAAGAACTACTTCTTTGACCTTCACATCCGACTTTCAATCCATATCTTCCATTTAAATAGGAAAATAGCAACCTGGTCTAAGATAAAGCTACACTGTAGCTGATTCCTGGAATAGAAAAAAAGACAACTATGGTGTTTGCCACAGGCATATGAAATAGATAAAAGAAAGATAAGCGCTTTAAAAAAAGGTGGACCATAATGAATATATGGGAATGAAGAAAAGAAAGGATTTGTTTCCTTTCCCCCAAAGTAAAAGGAAAAAACTTTTTCAAGAAGAAGAAAACAGTTTTCCCTGAGAAGGAGGAATCTGGTATGTTTCTTCAATCTTAATAAAGCATTTAGGCAGAGGGAGCTCTCTGACACTTGAAGGGAGCAGAGACTGAAATGTTTTCCCTCTGTCACAGTGTCCTACAATAGTGAGATTTTATATTTAATGGGATGCAGGGTCATTTCCCGTGGGCTATTTAGTGGACCTTTGTAGCTTCAAAATGTGATTCTTCCCTCAGAAGGGCCTAAAGCTGATTATTAACCATGATTCATAAATTCTTCAGAAGACGATCAAGTTAGGTTTATGAATTCAGGCTGAGACAGAATGCAGCTGCCTTCTTTCCGCCTGTAAATAGCAAGAAGCACAGCAACTTACAGAAAAATAACCTTTTTAAGTCAATTTTCCTTCCTCATTGTCCTTTTCCAACAAGAAAACAGCTGTTTACATGAATTCTTGGTGCTTGCAAAGGGAAGAAAAGGGAAAAGAATGAAAAAGGACGTATTCGTATTTCTCATTAGAATGGCACATCTCCTGACTTAGTTTTCTGAAACAGTTGTCTATTTTAAAGGGAGGACTCAAAAGAGTGGAAGGGTTGTGAACTGTTAATTGCATGAAATCTGTTCTGATCCATGACCAGATCCAAACAATGATTCAAACAATTCATGATACTGTACTAAGTGTATGGTACAGTACAAATACATGGAGGAACACTAATAGAAGTCCTCTAAGCATCATTACCACACTGAAGGAAGACTTTGCCCAAGGTGTGTGGTTTTTCTTTTTCTCTAGGGTAGAGCTACAGATTTGTAGGCCAAATACTCTAAATAAATAAAGCCTGGGCAGAATGTATTGACTCCTTGACATTTTCTCTGTTTTTACTTTTCCAAAGGTAGTAACTATGAACAAGGCACATCAAAGTCCTACTTATATCACCACAGATGTTACTATAAACTACAGAAATGACTGTAATGCATAGAGACACAAACTCAGAATATTCTGTGAATTTGTGAAGAAGTTACTAGGATGCATAGCATTGTTTCTAGTTTATTTTGGCAAAAGCTTTTTGTTATGTGTTGCTTAGTGGAAGTCGTCTTGTTAGTATTTAAGCTGGCTGGCTTGTTTTAAGTGTTTGGTCCTATGCTCGTTTGATCTCTGATCCTCCCTTTGTTGAAATCAACTAGAGTGCTTACATTGACTTCTTATATGACAGTAGTTCAATTTGCAGTGATCTTTATATTTAAAGTTCAATTATCATCTTTCTACCAGCAAAAACCCACTTCTGTCTAGCAAAATAAAGTCTAAGGACATATAACAGTTATTGTTCTCTAAACAAGCTGTATGATAACTTTTCCTTTAAACTGCTAATACTTGTATCTGAGTTCTCTACTTGAATAAGACAATTCCAGTTTCCCATATAAGACAAAGTTGCAGACTCAGTTCTTTTTTATTTGCCAAACTTTTTGCACTTATTTTTTCAAATGAGTGAAGGAAGGGAGGGAGGGAGAACCATTTTCTTTGTCAGACATCTTATTCTTGGAGGTTTTCTATTTCAAATAATATTTTGATACATTTATTTAAAATTTATTTATTTTCTTGTTAACAACAAGTTAGTTCATCTACAAAATATTCAGTTTATAAAAATTGCAGTCAGTTTGTGGACTGACAAGCAAGCTGTCCTGATTGTGGGAGCAGGGAGCAGAGTTTAGTGGTGTGTACCTAAGTGCCTATTTATGACTGTAGATGGGCTGATTCAAGATATATATGCTATCTACACTTTTAAGGCAATTCTATTCAAAGCTTTCTATTGTAACGTGTTCTCAGAACTAATTATTAATATTATGAGCTAGAGTCATATTTTTGTGGAAATATTTTGTGCCTCTGATGCTACCTTAGTAAATTGTGCTTTACCATGCATAAACTGTCTGTATTAGAAGGTCAGCAGCTTTTATAATAATTTCTCCTTCCCTTTTTCCTTAAGTCTGCATAAGAAGTGGTCCACAAAGTTCAGGATTCAGCAGAGAAAGCACAATAAATTCAAATGAAGGTATTGAGTCATGAGTGATGACATGAGAGAAGGTAGCACCTGCCCAGCCTTGTTGTCTCCAAAAAGGTGCCCAGGTTTCCAGGAGTAATTCCTGAACTGCAAACAACCCCCTAATATAGAGGGTCAAGGTCTGGGACATTAAGACAGCTGCTCCTGAATTCAGGTTACTTTGGTTTGGTTTCAGGTTGGCTTTTTTCACCCTGCCAGACTACACAAAGCCAAAAAAACCTAAAGGGATTCAAAAGCAGTGCAGGTTAATCAGAGATTTATTGATGTAAGGCTGGCAATCTCTGGCAGGGGAATGAAAAAGACAAGCAGATGTAGCGACTACTTAATTCATCTCTGCTATGCGGTTAAACGCCAAAGCTTTGGACTCCAGCATGTGTTTTCCTGTTTTGGCTTTGTGGAATTTAGGGCAGAACGATAATATAACCGGAATTACATTCTGTTAAATCATTTCAAGAGTCTCCCCAAACTGAATGAATCTCATTGACTTTGATACGTAGGTGGAGTTTACTTGGAAACGGGGACTCTTAAGAGTGTATTGTCCTCATGGTAGAACTCCGCTATTTCTTGGTGTTTGTGCTTTGTACTCACAGGCCTGTCCCTGAAGTGCAGACCTCATTGCCTCAAAAATATTTCCACCCATTTACTTCTTTGTACTCTGCTATCTAGCAACCTTAATTATTACTTCCTACCTAGGCATATTCTATTTTGTCCCTATAAGGTACACTTCACAGAAACATTTTCTTAGCTGCATCCCTGGAATTACTTGTCCTGAATGCCTACAAAGCAATAAATCCATGAAGAATCCACACTGAAGAGATTAAATATTACTTCACAGAAATATTAGCTGGTGAAAACAATCAGCCTTTGATTCATGTAATTTGTTATAGTCTCACATTCTCCTTCCCATCTTGATAGCAAATCTTCCTGTTAAGATCACACTGGAAGATTGTTGCAGTTTTTGCTGTTATTACTTGATATTAAACTTGCATTTTGTTATTATTATTGCTATTTGTTATTAAACTAAAATGCTTATAAAATGTCTGTTTGAGTGTGGCTCTATCTTTGTGCTGTCCCACATTTTCTGCTTAAGTATTTAAAGAGTTATATAGCACAATTTTCAGAGGAGGATGAGGTATTCTATAGGAGGGAATTGGGCAGCTGCAGTTTGTTTGTCCAAAATTAATACCATCAATGAAGTGGGAGATGTCTGCAGTTTGTAATTTCAGTTTACTCTTCTCCAGGCTGAACAAGCTGAGTTACTTGAGCAGCTCCTCATATGGGTAAGGACTTTTCTAGACTTGGAGGAGGGAGACCAGTATCTACAAAGAACCCAGGTGGAAACTTACTCCAGCTGTGACTTTAATAGCTAGAAAGGTAGGTAGATGTCCAGGTTTTGAACTTCTGATGTCACGGAAGATCCTTTCTCTGCTGATATAATTTTGCTAATATTTTACCTCATTTTGATAAACAACTCCATCTGTCTTTTTACCTGTTCTCCTTTCTCCTCCTGATGCCAATTTTTGTCCTGCTAGATCCCTGTAATTTCTCAGCTGCACATATTCACAATTTTTAGGACTCCCTGTGCAACTGTTATTTTGTCTTTCCCTTCATGTACATTCCCTGTCCAGATATTTCTACTACTAGTAGCACCCTAAATCTCCCTCATCTCGCTTGTAATCGCTGGTGCTGCTATGAGTTCCCACTAGTTGCTTCAGCCAGCAAAGTCCACTCTTCCTTAACTTCTTATCAGCTCCTACACTGGCAAAATGTGGAAAGTGTAGATATATATTACACGTACCAAAGTGCTGTACAAATGATGACTAAAACACTGTTTCAATGTTCCAGGGTCAACTTACCCACCTCCACAAAAAAAACCAAAAACCCCCAAACAAACAAAGTCTACGAAAGAAAGCAGATGCAATTATGATAGTCTTAGGAGAACTTGACTAAAATATATGTCCCATCATTGACAATGATATGTCCCATCACACACCAGATGGTGTGATTAACTTAATTAATCGGATTTCTTTCATTTAGTGCTGGCACTTAATATTGCTATACTTACTATTATATCTTCAGGAAAAGTAAACAGCACTGAGCAAACAGACTCTTCTTCCAGGGTGCCTTGGGGCTGGCCATGGACTTCTGAAGAAACTAAGCTGTAGAATGTTCTTATAATTCATTCACACAGAAAGAGGATCTACTAATCCATCATATAGTTTCTCTGAATCATTGAGATCTCTTTGAATCTGTCAAAAGTTCTCCCATAAATCCCATTGTGTTATACATGATGTATTTGGGTGCTACTTAGGTAAAAATGATGTTCTGTGTAAAAACTAGTTAAATTTCAGCATATGAACATGGATTTTTTTCAAATTTTTAAAGTATTTTGGTGTTAATTAAACATTTTTATTCTTAATGCCAGTAGATATAAATATGTCAACATTGTTGCCTGATTGTTACAAACTGTGTCCTCTTTCCAAATGAATGCAAGCCTACAAGCAACAACCAGCTAAACAGCTTTTCTATAATTTCAATTATCCCCATTGGCTCTCTTTTGCAAGCTCTTAGTTTGAGAGAAAGATCATGTTGTAGAGAAAATATATCTTATGCAACTACTATACAACAGCTAAACTGCTTACTACTTGTGCTTTTAAATTCTAAAATAGAATAATATCAAGAAGATTTTCTTGGAAATCCTGTGGCAGAGGCATAAAATCCGAGTAAAAAAACTGTGGAGTAATGTCCTAAGCAGAAAATATCATATGTAGATTGAGGAAACATTAGTGCTAGGAAAAAGTAATACAGATTAGTCTTTCAACCACATTTGAAAACAAAGACAAACACGACAAGCAAATAAACTTTCTTATTGGTCACTCTGCAGAAAATTCTCAATGTTAACTTCAGAAGGGTTTTGATGTGATCTCTTCCTGGGTGATCTAAGTTTCATTAAGAAAAAGAAATCCTTCTATACAAACACTTGCAAAATAACAGCTTTTCAAATTAGCACAGAAATTATCTTTAGAAAGTTGCCTCTGTAGTACCTACAGGTTTAATTTGATTAGCAGATAACGTCCATATTTAATATATTAGAATTTTTGAAAAGCTGATATTCCTGAAAAGTAGAATATTAATTGAAGAGTTTACAAATGTCAACAAATACATTGATGTACTTCTAATGTAAAATAATATGGGTTTGAGGGGCTTTTTTTTTAGTATTTTCCATATTCCATAAGATACAAATTTCTGCATTCCCTCCAGGTCAATCAAATCATGATGTATTCTAACAAATGAGTAATCATAAAGATATGAAAAGGTCTAAACCTGTACTTTGAAACACTGTGTTTTAAAAAGTTAACAGTAATATAGTTCTTTTAAAAGACTGTTTTTTCAGACAAAGACAATAATAACAATAACAACGGATATAAGTTTTCAATAGGTTTTGAGATAAAAAATAGAAAAAATCTATAAACTAATACTGTGGAAGAAATTGTAGATTTGAGAATTAAACACTTGACAACAAATACCATTGTTTTAGGATGCGTATTTCCCAGCTAGGCCCTGATCCTGCAAAAAACCAACTTCTGTTATGCAAGTGGACTTGAATAAACTGTAAACTTGGCCTGTAAAATTAATATTGTGCTCTCTATTTGGCAAGGGTTTGGCTCCAAAGAGTAGAACCTTGCCAAAGCTTCCTTAAAATAGATTTATGAGAATACCTGCTTTTGTCTTCCTACAAATTAGAGATTTAAGCTTGCAGATCTGGGGAAGAGAAGCCAAGCTATTTTAGTCTAGTCTGAACCACAGCCAGAGGAGAGGCTCAGATCAAAGCATTTGGATTTGAACCTTAGCTCTATGTATTGGAGCTATGTGCGTGTGTATGTGTATGTATGTATTTATATTTATACATTGCAGGAGTCCAGATGTGTGATTTAATCTCTTCACGCATTGTATGACTTTATTTGCAGTCCACAAGTCATCTGAATGATGAGCTGAGAATTTATTTAGATATTGAAATAAATTCTAAGCCTCAGTGATTTTTTCTGCATCTATGGAAAATATGTGAAAGCCACTGTGGCTGATACTTATATAGAATTTAAACATACAAAAGATGAAATGCTACTAGTTTGTGATGCAAATTGATCTACAAAATGCTTTATTTTTCTTCCATCATTGCTAAATCTATGCCATATTCTATGAACCGCAGGTGAAAAGTTAAAAGGTAAATGACTGGAATATATATCCATACACACACGCACACACACACAGTACAATGCAAGTCATTTTTAATGTGAAGCAAAGAGAAGTGGAAATGGAGAAGATTTTTTATTGTTGTTTCTCCAAAAGTAAAAATAATAAACATTGTAGAGTTTCTATTATTTAGCTTACATTCTTCATTTGGGCAGTTCAAGCGTCATAATTTCATAAAAAAAGACAGAAAAGCTCAATCATGTTTTGATCCTTATATTTATTAATTTTTATCCATGGGTAAAATATAAAAAAATGTAGTGCTATCTTCCACCCCATCCCTTAACACTGAGTGTAAATTGACCCACTGTACATTTTAAGATCAAGCTTGGAACTCAATTTAAATTCGAGCACATTCAAACTTCTTAAAAATATGAGTTCCATTCAAATGGGAGTTTTTTCACTGCACACAGAGCTCTAATCAAAAGTAGAGCTGTATAGAATGGTTTAAATTTAATCCAAATCTCAGTGAATTTCATGAATCTGACTATTCAAGCTTTACATGACTGGGCTCATAGAAGTTATTTCTGCTTTTATGCATGATAGGTTGCGGGTTTCTGCTGCTTCTGGGCTTCACAACAAATGCCACAAACCAGAGTTCATCTCTGCCTTCATGCATTTTTCATAGCTGCAGCTAAAAAGTAAAACTGTACTGATTGATAATAGTTAATGAATGTGTAAGCTGTTAGTGAATGTTTTCCTCAGGTTTCCACTAGTATGGGTCACAGGCAATTGAACAGGATAACTGATTATCCATAAAGATCACATTAGTGTATTAAAGAAGAATAGGTCAAATACCAACATGGCACACACAAAAAAAGAAAATTTCATTATTTTTCCCATTAGTGATATTCCTGAACACTCTAAGTAACAGTATTTTACACCTTTGGTCTATTGTAAATATTTCCTATGGTTTCTTCTTTCAGGGGTAAAATTTGAGTGGAACATCTATTCTAAACACATTTCATATTGAAAAATTAGCATTTTTGCCAGAATTATGTCTTTTTCCCCCATTCCTTTTTTGTAATAATGCCAAAGTTCTTCACAGATACCAAATATGTGGAGTTCACTTTATGAAAACTGACAAATTTGGCTAGAATTGTGTTATCACATTTTTACAGAAAATTTCTTTGTCTAGTGCTTTGTACAATGAATATAGGGGTTACGATATCCTTTTTCCTTCTACTGATATTTAATGACTTACTTTCTCACCAAAGCAGGTTAAATGTTTGCTCCTTCATGACAGGAACGAGATTTCTCATTTAACAGATGGTGCCATTTGGAAGCAAGTATCCATAATAAAGTTTTAGGTCAAAAGTTACATTTGTAAAAAGAAACTATCTGAAAGAAGAGAGTACTAGAATAGGTGTAAGATATAATAACTACAAATATGGACATATTTTTTGAGAAATTATTAGCAAAAATTAACATGTAAATCTGCATCAAAGGGAGCAGTTTAAGCTCTTCCCAAGCAAATATTTCTGTCTGCAAGCAAATGTAGGGGAATAACACATCGCTACTTATTTTTGGAATTACACAATTAGGGAATTTGTAAAGTAAGGCATGGCAAATAAAACACATTTTTCTTATTTTCCAGGCTTTCATGACAACTTCAGTGTTTTGAAATATGGTCAGAGAGTCAGGTGGGGGAATGGGGTGATTTACTCCATTTGAATCATACTACACAGCCTCTCTCATTCTGTGTTGGGACATGGTACTTGACTGGTGTAGAGCTAGCTGGAGGCCACATCACAGTTTCACACTAAGGGCTTGTCTCTCAACTCCAGATTAGGAGTGCTATACAAGATAAGACCATACAGACAGCGATGAAGCTTATCACTGTATTACAGTTTCAGCACCCAATATAAAGGAGAGGGCAAGTTATTGCCTAAATATTTACCTGTTATCAATGAATTAACAGAGACTGTTGACTAACAAAGCAAGACCTCTAGTTTACCATGTTCATCTCACACCTTATTTCAGTTCCCTTCTCCGTTCTAGAACTGTCTTTTTGCTAATATATATACCTGGATAGTTGCATGATTGTCCTCCTTTTTCCTCAGTCATATGAGAGCCTGGAGAAACCTACTTGATTTTGGAACTTCTATCACCCAGCCTTTTGCAGAGGTCTGCAGGAAAACATTAGAGAAACAAAACAAAGTTTTACTGCAACCAGAGAAACTATGAGGGGGAGAGACAAGCTCTTGTTCTCCTATCAATGCAAAGAAACCTTTTACTTCATATCCAATAAATTACTACGAATTTCCAAACTTTCAATTTCCTTAAGCATTTTTAAGAAATAGTTGCGTACTTCCACTTGGGAATATCTCCAGTCAGTGCTTAACAAGATACATAAGATGCTGTCACTAAAATATTGCAACCATTTAAGAGTAATATTCCACTGAGAACTAGACTTCTACTAGAAGTCTACTTTTAGAAAGGAACTTGGTGCAAGGTAAGTGCATCAGTAGGCTCTTCTATCTCAGCTGTGTCTGTTCTCAAGTGGGTTGTTGAACAAATTCAGTCTGTGCTGCACATACAGATTACAGCTTTCTGAAAAAAGAACCATAAACACTCTAAGTCTGTACCATGGATCTGCTGGAGAAACCATCCACACATTGATTCTGAATTTAATTACATAAATCAAATGCCATGTCAAGCACTTGGAGTGATTTTGGAGTGAATTTTCTGATTTTGTTTACTCAAAAAATGTAGCTTGCACATCTCAAAATTGGCCCCAAAATTAACTCAAAAAGTGATTAATAGAAAAAAAAAAATCAGGAAATTCACTTTCAAATCATGTTTCTGTTTCAACGCAACATCTCAAATATCAGCCCAAGTTCAGAATCAAACAGATGCTTAATGCAATTTATGCGGGATAGCTCTGAAAGGCAATTTCTGCATGCATATTTGACCTTGTGTCTTGAACTGTGTTAACCTAGCATTGTGGCAATGTCTTACAATATTTGAAGCATGTAGCATGAAAATGGGGAATACTTTACTTCTATAGTTTGAGGCTTTTTCTCCTAAATGAACGTGAGTTAATGAGAAGGAAGACAAAATTCATTTTTTGTTCATTAACAGGTTTGACTATCAAACCTGTGAACTCCTTCACCTCCAACATTATGATTATGAATTATCTAGAATGATTTGGATCAGTTGAAGATTCACAACCAGGGAGTATGAAGGAATTTCTGGAGCAACTGACATTTTGTTTCTATAGTTGAAAATTCCCCCATATAACCTGAAGTACATTCATCTGTCACTTAGAGAAGTCTATGAGTTTTAATGTTTTGAACATGAATTAAATCTACTCAGGACAGGCTTATAAGGTTTCTGGAAGGTTTTTTACGGCCGATCTTTTAACTTCTTGAAGTATTTTAAGCAGAGCAGTTCACTGTCTTGAGCCTGTGGAGGACAACTAATGGAGCAGGTAGTTTATCTCCCTAAATGTCTGGATTGAAATATGATTAGCAATCTGGTGTATTTTGATCATATCACATGGAATTTGTAGATGGAGTGTTGAAAATTGTGAGAGAAATGCCGCAGAATTCCAGCCCTATCCAAAAGGATATCAACCGATTAAACAGGCCAGTTTTGTTACTACATCATTAATACAAACTCTTATTGGATATTCTAATCTGAGGTAAAGTCACTATTTCCAAAAAGATCTGAAAGCTTCTTTTGTCTGCTTACATCAATAAATTAATGTTAATTGGTATAGGCAGAAGATTCAAATTATAGTTTTAATTGAGGTTCACTAATGTATGTAAATTGGAAAAGGAATGAGAAAAACAGATCAAGCAAATTAGGTGGATACTCAACCACAAATACTGGAAATTAATATGAGAGAAATAGTGGAATTTAAGTGAAAACTAAGAAGTAGGTGTTAAAAGCTTTAGATTAATACAAGATTCAAGTTTTTAGTAAGGATGATAATAACCAACAGAAAGGCAAAGACAGAAAGACAAATAAGGATAAAAGTATGGAAGTTAAAATTCCACGTATGAGGTTGAGGAAAACTCAAAAATTGTGTTCTAGTAACAAGGGCCTGATATCTCCAGGTCAGAGTTACGGAAAAAAGAAAACTGGCATATCAATTAGATTACTAAGTATAGAAATTGGAAGTGGGAATATATAAATATAGGATAATGAATATTTATATGTCATATCACTATATCTATAGATATCTTTTTTTAGACTAAGGGAAGACATCAACTGACCTATCAGCTAGACCTAAGTAATGTAGAAAATATCAGAACACATTTTGAAGGAAAGTATAATAATACATAGAGGTAAATGAAAAATGGGAGAAAAAGATGCATATATTAAGAGAATGAAGATTGTTCCAGACTAATTTTTCTTCCACTGATTAAATAATTTCATTTCTACACTAGAAAAATATGATAGATCTCGTAAAAATAGCATGTAAGGAGAGCTTAGATATTCTTCTGGAGAAGAATCGTTAATTAAGAATCATAGAGACAATCTGATGTCATGCTAAATAGGAAGTTGCTAATTAAGATGATAGAGATTATAATTAAATCCTAAAATGAGAAATTAGCTCACTAATAGGTAAATCAGACTGTCCTGGAATGGGAAAGAGTGGTCTGACATGAATATGCTTATCAGTGTTTTCATTAATGAAGTCAGTGCTAAGAGTTAGACCCTGATGATGAAAATCCTTCTGACATAACATATGGCAATGCTATCAAATAGAAATAAAGAATTGAATACAGTATAGAAAGAAATAGAGCGTGTCTGCATTAGCATTTTATTTCAAGGCAGCAGGGAGCCTGTGATGTCAGTCTTCTGATTTTCCCCACTTACTGACCTGTGGCTCAGAACACATGTGTCTCAAAGCACAGCTTGAAGGTATTTTCTGGAGTATCAGGAAATGTACCTGATGCTCTTCAGTCACAAATAGCTTCACTGTACCACAACAAAGTTTTAAAAAAACCCCTTACCTCAAAATGTGTGGACATCATGTCCTTTAGTACAAGCTACTCTACTCTACAGATCCATCCCTACTAACACACAATATTCAATAATGTAGACATATAACACAGATGGAGACATGATAGATACTTTTTTATTTATTTTCACTATGGAGTCATAAGCTATATATTCCTGTTAGGTAAAATTACACTGAAATCTGGGGGCCAAGGCAGTATATATCATATGCCATGCCCAGCTGACACTGTAGGATCAGAGTAGCCAAGCCTGAACTAAAGACTCTAGCATGTGTCTTGAGTAGACAGTGGGGTCTGAGCACCAAATCTTTGTGATACAGATCCACCACTACAGCGCAGTTGTACTTTCTGAGGCAGGAACGGTCTTTAAAACACTTGGAGCTGGAATAGCAGAGGTTTACAATGTGAAAGGGCGTTTATCACTTGGAAGTAGCAAATTTGGATATATTATTTCATCATACAATAGTATAAGAAAAAGAAGTGATGTGACCATGGAAAAAGGAGTGTGTCAGCATTTTTTCCCTTGATGTATAAATCACAATAATGTAATATTAATATCTTTATACTTTTTCCAAGGCTAAAATGCTTGTAAATGTTGGGGTTTTTTTACCTATGTTTATAACATTACTTGGAACATCTGATTTTTGAATAATAGTTGTTCCTCATGCTAAACATTTACAGTGTCTTAACTTGAGAAAGCAAAATTGTGATTCTCAGAATCATGTTATTTCCTTTCTTTGACCCAAAATACAAACAATTTAAGTAAGCAGAATAAAACCCCATTGTTACAGTTTTAAATTTCTATGGAATACTGATAAAATAATATTGGTATAAATCTATTTATATATAAATATGTGTATATATATAGTGATCTGGCTGTGAATCTTCTGTAACTGAGGGGCTGAAAACTATCACCTCTCTCCGACCTATTAGTCAATATGGATGAAAAAAAAGAGTTAGGGTGACCAGTTACATTTACATTGTATTTTTCTGTATTTGTGGTAATAGACACTAATATATTTGTGCTAGTTATCATATTATGTATGATTTTCTTAATTTGTCTCAAGATATTTATTCCTAATAGATTAGTAATCTTTACAAGAAACTAGTTTGATGGTAAATCTTCATTCAACCTATTATTTGATTTGAAAAGTAAACTATTAGGAACCCTAAGGAAATCTTGTTTAAAAACCTTATTTCTGTGTAATTAAGTATGTGGAGTGCTCTATGCTTTGGGGACAGGCAGAGTTGCCTCATCCCATTACTGGTCATGAAAATACTGAACAGACATTTTGGTAATGGTTATTCCTGAACATGAACATTTTTCAGAATCTGATCTGTATCTCTATTTCTTTATTTTCCCAATATGAAATTTAGTAAATATCACAGAAATTTTGCCACATATGAGGGGAAAATGTTCTTCAGTCAGATTATTCCACAGTACCTGCTAATTGTTAATATCTTGCTTGTGCTTTCAGACAGTTACTTTTTACAAGTTCTGGATTCATCTGTTTCCTTCCAAAAATAGCACTGCAATGATTCTAAGAAAAGCCCAGTGCCCCGTTATGAGCTCTATTCATGTTGTATCACTCAGTACTAATTACCAGGTGCCTCTTTAGGCTCTCACCTTATAAATATGTGCTCATCTGCTCAATTTTATATTCTATGAATACTTCCATTAAAAGCAAGGGGCTTCTCACTGAGATTAAAGGTAAAAACACATGTTCCTCTTTATGAGATGTCTTTGGAACTGCTATTATTAGCTTTGATTTATGTATTGTCTATTTTTTAAAAATTAAAATTAAATAAAAGATGAACTTTGATCATAAATTTTGAGTCTTAATAGAAAACATTGGTTGGCAAGTTATTTAAATAATTCCTGAAATATAGCAAGCTAATAAAATCAGTCCTTGGACATACTATGTTAAGTACTTGGGTTTGATGCAATTTTAAAATCAGTAGTTCAAACGTAGTTCATTTGCTATTTTTCACGATTTTAGGAAGATATTATTTCATATTCATCTATTCATTGCTATTTTGGGATATCAGGAAACCAGACCAATTAATGATTCCAAATGCAACTTACAGCAAATTTAGGAAGAATGAAGCATTTTTGAGTTATGTATTATTCCAAGCTTTATGTAAGGCTGGAAAGCCATTGAAGACCGATCCTGCTATTATTGAAAGGTGTAAATTTTATTAATTTCACCAGTAGTGGACCTGGATTTTGGCGAAGGGCTTTTGTCAGCTTAGTTCTAACCAGTATTTATACTGCAGAAAATGTACATCCATTACCCCAGTCTGCCTTATACATGTGCCACATGCTGTATTGATGTGCATCCAAAAATAATAAAACACTCAAAATGTGAAAGGAAGAAACTATTATGCATAAGTCATTGCAAGTACAAAGCCAATTTTGTATTATGGGATGGTGTCCAGAAACATACTCAAAGTGAGGAAAGAGTTTTCTTTCTTTAAAAACAAACCTGAATCTTAATTTAAGCAAAGTTAAGTTCAAATTATTTTCTTTTCTTTATTTTCCCTGAATGGTTTCATTTCCGTCATGATACAGGGTCTGGGTTTTGTTTCAATTTTTCAGTTACAATACTATTTACAGGTTTAGTTCTTATTTACCATGAAACAAAATTTCTCTTAAATGTTTCCAGGCCCAAAACTAAAAGAAAAGAAATAAATAAAGAAAATCTCTTTGATTATCTTGATCTGAGAAACTCTTCTGCTGGCAAATAATTCCCTTCCTCTTATGTTTGCTTCCAGAGCCAAAGGACGTGGTAAGTTCTGAACTGCCTGGACCTTCTCTGCTCTAGAGAAGCTGCTAGTCCCACAGTTATGACATGTGGTAAGCAGGTGGGAGACCAGTTTTTAGCTGCATATTGTTGGTGAAAAAAAATCTACTTTCTGTTCTGTTCAAACCAATTCACTTCCTACAAATAATTAGATATTCTTTGGACCAGAGAATGAAAGGGAATTTCATCTTCAGTAAGGCAGCAGTTCAGCTAGCAGATGGAAGAAGTAATTTTGTGTTCTGCAACATCACACATCTCAGGTGAGGACTGGCATTGTTTTCTAGAAAGTTAATTATTGTTTCTCAACAAATAAATCTGCTTTATCAGGCAAGTTATATTCTGATTCTATTTTGGCAAATAGATAAAGAAAACCCAAAGGACAAAGAAGAGTAGTAAGCCTAGGAGAGGAATCTAAATTTCCCCATAAAGGGATACTTCTGAACCTGCTAAAGTTTTAATCTACCTACACAGGCAATATTTCTTGACAATGATATGCTTTGCTTTCAGAAACTTGTAAATTTTAAACAGGAAAGAGCTGCTCAGGAAATCTCCGCTAAATGTATCAACAAAAGTGAGGTGTGCAATATTATTCTTTTTGACACATTGTTCTGAGAGAGTCTGATAAAATGTTATGTTAATGTAAAGTATGTTCTAAAGTAGTGAAATACAAATTATATAAATACAATTAGTATGACAATTAATATGACAATAATCATATAAATACAATTATTTTTCTAAAGAATGGAGCCGAAGGGAGCGGAAACTCTTTGTTGTGGTTATATTTAAATCAAGACTTCAAACATTACTTATGTTTTTCATATAAGTGAGAAATAATATTTCCTCAGAGAAATGCATCTCTTCTTTCAAAAACTTACAAAGATGTCCCCATTCTGAATGGAGAAAAATAAAACACGGCATAAGCTTGGACATGTTTCCTTCTAGTTTCTCATCTTGTCTGACTCACTGAATCTGATGGCTCACAAACATTTTTTCATGAAGGCACTTGAAACTAAATACAAGAAAAAAATTAAGATACTTAGAAGCTCTCCACTGGGATGGCATGCATTTTCCCACTGGATATTAAAAGTCATTGATGATTTTTATAGATAAAGTCACAGAAGCACATAAGATTCTTATGTTCAGATGCCACAGCCGGGGGCATTGTACACACTGAAAAAAAGTACTCGTGCTCACACTTATATTAAAAGTATGTGTAATTGAATAGAAACTGCACCAGAAAATAAACTATTCCTCCATTGCTCTAATTCCCCACTGTCTTGCCCTGATGCTATACTTATATCTGAAGTGAATAAGACAGCACCACTCTCATTTGGTTATTTGTCCTTGTACCAGCCTTGCCAATGCCAATCCAAGTGAAAATAGACCCAAGACTTAGAAGAGTCAGTGGAGAAAATACAAGGCAAACCTCATGAAACAAAACGCAGTGAGAGAATTTTTCAGAGGCATTCAGTAGCAACTTCAACACCTAAACATTTTTCAAAGTGTTACATTTTCAAGGTCATGCAAAAGTCTTGGCATTTCAGCAGGTTTTGTTGGGCAGTGTGGTTGGAAGGTTGGAGCAACCCGTGCAGCAGCACAGGGGTAATGGAGCAACCTTCTGCCTGCCCTGCGGGACGCAGTTTTGCACTGTTTAATCAAAAATCTCCTCAACTTCTTGCAAATTCCAGGCCAGATCCTGCCAAATAACAGCATGGAAAAAAAAGCAGGGTTATGGCAAGAGCTGAAGGACCATGGGATCAAACTTTAGGGAGGGCTGAAGGGGTGCTGGCACCTTGTCCAGCAGCCATGGGCACAGCCTGGGTGCCCACACTGGGTGCAGCATGGAGACAGCTGCACAGGTTGCCTGTTCCGCCCAGGCTGCATTTGTCCAGAGATGAGGCTGCAAAATTGGTTCCTTTTGAATATTTTAAGCCTTTGGAAAGCTTCAATAGGTTGTTATTTCCTTCTGCTTCTAGTTAGCCCTTACAGTTGTGCTGTTTTGATGTGAGCTGACTTTGTGAGGTCAGGCGGGTTAAATGGTGTTTGATTAAAATCAGAACACCCAACAACTACTGTTTCACAGTTTGACTTTGTTGGCCTCTTCAACTGGGAATTCAGGAAGACACCTTTAGCTTCAAAAAAAGGGGAAAAACCAGCTTTTTTTTTCAGGGGTTTTTTTTTTTNTTTTTTTTTTTTTTTTCTGTATGGCTTAAAGAGAAACAAAGAGAAAAAGCCACATTGTGTATGTTTTTCTGGCAATGGGCCTGCCACTGTTTATCAAACCAAGGCAAATCCAATTAGCCTGTGGCCTGCCTCCCAACCTTATTAACCTGCTCAGCTGTGAGAAACTCAACAGCCCCTGCCAATATCTCATTTCTCCAGCAGCTGATAAGATCAGTTCAAGATATTCAATGGGGTTTCCTTTCACTTCGGCTTCATCACAGTCACCGGCATCTTAACCGTGGTAGCCGGATCTTATTTTCCTCTCATTTACTACATGAAATAGGATGGCGACTCCGAAGCCTATGCAGCTTGTTGGAACAAACAGCGATCAGGCCTTCGCGGTGTTTGACAGGACGGGCTGATTTTCCTTATCGCGTCTTGCCCACAAAGGCCCGGGCCAGGCCGGGGTTATTAGCATTCCTCGGTGAGATGCGTCAGGCCTATTTCTGTCACGCAGACAGATTGAGCCTTTCACTCAGGCTCGCGAATGAGTGACACATGGCCTGACTGGGAGGACAACATTGTTATTTGAGTTAAGAAATCAATTTGTATCAAATGTACACTGTAATTTATTTGTTGGCTTTGAAGGGAACCTGGCTGAGATAAATGGGAATGGGCTTCTTTCTTCCCCCCTATGCTGAGCTGATAAAGTTCTTGTGAAGCTCCAGATAGCTCCAGTCAGAGCCAAAGTGACAAACATGTTTAAAGTTGCACAGTGATCTTTAAATCTCAAAAAGAACACCTTGTCGGACATGATAGAACATTTTTTACCTTTTCCCTCTATCTGTCAGAAAGCTGCTGTGACACATTGCTTTAGTATTTTTGCTGACATTTTCTTTATCAAGCACATCTGTTTGTGGTCGAAAGATGCTTATTCCCATTTTCTTCAATCTACAGCAGCCTAGGAAACTGCCAAAAGGAAGGAAGAAAATGAGACATTCTTTCTAAGAATAATTCTTATTTTATTTTTTTTAATTGTGACTTTTCTTGATCAGTTTTCTTTTTGCTCTTGTTAAAAGAGAGAAGAAATGTAGGGAATGTGTATTCTGAGATCTTGTCTATTTCAAGAAGTTTGGTTTGGGTTCAGACTAATGGCACATTAAGATGTTGGTATTACAAGTTGTGTTCTATTAGATTGACATTCTCCTTATTAGACTTATAAATATAAGCCTAAGTGTTGGCTCTATGCATCAGTGTTTTTTTATCTTTGAATAATATGAATAATCAAAAGTTACATCCATGATTTCACGTATGCTTGCAGTTATGACTCTATAATGAAAAAATGTTAACAAAGTAGCCACAGGCAGAGTAGCTCGTTGACATTTCCATACAATAACCTGATTGTTTAGTTTTGGCTTTCAAAAGTGATCTGACTGTAACATGTCATATTAGATCGCTATGTAAGGTACCTTACCCTTCTCCTGCATTACATCTACCTGCATATAATCTCTTTTTTAACAGATGTGCACATGTATGAGTGCTCATACACACTACCAAAAGACTGCTGTACTTGGATTAATCCACACAAGGTATAGCCGTCATCAAAACAAGGTCAGACATGAGGTAGTCCAAAGTGGGCAGCCTGGGTCAAAGCGTCTTCCAGTCTTCTGGAAGCTAGGTCAAATGTGGTTAGTATACAAGCATTTTTAAGATAAGTTTGCTTTAGGAACTCTTAGACTTATGAATGGCCTGATCACATCACCGAAACAGTCACACCATTCCCAAGAATCTCAGAGAGGCCCACTCATCATTATTCACTCTTGGGCTGTCCAACCAATATATTTCATTCTTCTCTTTCCTGCCTTTCCTCTGGGAATGTTGCAATCCTTTAGGCTGTGAACAGCCTGCCAGCCTTAGATTGTGTTATACCTATGAGTACTAACACTGTAATAGTGTTAAGCCTTAGTCTCAGGTTTCTTCTGGCCTTTGGGTGAGGTCTTGTCCTTTTACCTTTCTGCCCAGGTGCATAGTGACAGTACTGCTATTCTGAGCTACCTGACATTTTTAACATGGTGCTTTTTAAACCTCAGCTCTGTGTTTCCACATTTAGGCAATAGCTTCAGATTTTGTCTCACCTTAGCAATCTAAAGGCAATAAATAATTTTAAATATCTAAGATAGTTACTCAGCACAGTCTAGAGATGTCACTTTTGATTTCCAGATGCTCAGAATAGTCAATACTGCAATCTAACTCTAATTAGCAGGAGTTTGCACACATTTATATTTTTACATAAACATATTCTATAAAACATTCACCTTCTCAAATGAGGACTGTAGTTAGCCGCACTCTTTTAGCTATATCTATATAGCTGTTTACAATTATTACAGACTGAGCACATCAATCAATTCATTGTCAGATCGAACTCTTCAAGAAATCATACCAAATATTGTTTTAACCTCATTGCTTTAGAAATAACCATTGGCAGTGAAGTAATTTAGACCTCAGAAATGTCAGTGCAAAATAAAACACCCTCTAGCTCTGATACAAGAGCACTCTGTCATGTCTACAGCTTCACTCTGTTAAAATAATACATCCTCTGAAGCGCTTGTTTTGGCCTTCTCCTGCCTTATCTTATATCCCTTAATGACAGAAAATGGAAAGAACTTAATTTCTCTTTGAGGTTTGTGTGAACTCATTATGAACAATGCCAATTTTGTCTCTGCTTTGAGTAGGCCCGTGATGATAACATAAAATTGAACCTTATGCATGGAATTTGGAAAGGAAGAGAACAGATGCAACAATGTGCCATGGTTGTTCAATATTTATTTTGTATTGTGCTCTCTGAAAACACAGTGGCTGGCAGCAGGGGCAAGCTGACATTCATCTGGTCTTCACTAACTCACATGAATCAGAGGGAATGCTCTGGCCAAGGGGTTCCCTTCTGGGTCTTATCTGAGAGCGAGTGTCTATAGATGGGAAAAAATGTGATGAAACCTGTGAGGCAAGCAGTGTGAGAAACCCAACAAGCAGAGAGTCTTCAGCAGGAGCAGTGGGTCTTGAGGAGATCAGGGTCACAGATACAAGGACGGGGGGAAAAAAAAAAAAAATAAGAAAAAAGAGAAAAAAATGGAAAAAAAAAACGAAAAAAGAAAAACCAAACAAAAAAACCCTCCCTTTTTCTCAAGATAGGATTGCATTGAGTTTGGTTAAAGGAGCCCTTGAAAGCTGTTGGATTCAGAGCAAGGCTCAAAAAATGCAGGGATACAGTGGGCAAAGGAAGATTTATTTTTGTATTCTCTTACTTTTATTGTCTTAGTTAAGCAGGCCTCACTTGTCTCTTTATAAAGGTCCATTGTTTTAGTCTGAGCTAAAATAAACTAGAATTTCAGAGTTCATTTACTGTTTTTTTGGCATGCTTGCTGTAAGAACAATATCTACCTCAAAACTCTCGCTGACTCAGGGTCCTTTCCCTGAAGAGATCTTCGTGTATCCTGAGAACTACAAGAAATAGCAAACTTGGAGACAAAGAAAATTAATTCCAGATATTTCAAGCACTTTCTATGAATGTAAACTTCACATGTAGAAGAAATTAATTATCATTTTTATCTGTAAATGAAAGAAATATAAAACTCAGAATAATATTCCAGTCTTTAATAAAATAAAACACTATCTACATCCTTAACACTGACTAATTACTCAAGTGAAGTGTCCTGCATCATGTAACCGCTACTGACAAAAGATGGCTCTCTGTCACCTTTGGGCAGTCAGACTACAGGAAGGGGATTTGTGAATATGATGCTGTAAGTATGATAAGAGATGTGACGATTTATCTCAAGGTATCAGTGTCTCCTTCCTTAAGTCTCTCTGGAAGTGGCTATTATTTTTAGAAAATTATCAAGTTTCTAGAGACAATGGCTCCTTATATTCTTCCTAGGAGAGAAGGGAAAAGGAGGAAGAATACAGCAATGTACAGTTTTGGAAGCTCACGCTCCTGTGGAAGTAACTTTTTTGGGTCTATATTTAGAGACTTAAACCACAGTGTACACCTGAAAGCTCAGAATGAAATGAGAAATCAGTCTACCTCCTTTGCCCTTAGCACTCTGGGACTGCTGTGTTGAAATGCAGCAGGGTGAAGAGAACTTGAATATGGTAATTAACAGTCAGTGCTGAAATGTGTTTGGGAGACACACCTCCTAGAAAGGAGGATGTAATGAAGTGGGGGGTGTGTTAAAACTGTAAACATACAAAATTCTGGACCAATACTAAACAGCCCTGGGAAAAGGAGCCACTCTAAAGGTAGTAGGAGGCACAAGAGTTAAATGCCAATTTGAAGTGTAAGAGTTAAAGCCTCAGGAAAAAAAGAAAACAAAACATCCATTGAAGAATATTTTAGGAATGGCAAGTATGTCTGTCTGCAAATAACCGAATAACCCATGTCTAGTGCCTGCATGCTTCATGCTCCCACTGATGAGTGAAAACAGCTAAACAGCAAGTGCTCTCAGTGAAGCCACAGGTCATAACTAAACCTAAAATTATGATGCTTATTTTGGGACTAGGAAAAATGGAACATTAGAAAGTTCAGTTTCACTTCCCTTGATTTCTGAATAAAGGTTTGAGATGGTGTCCACTAATTAACCCCAAATTTTGAATTAGTTAATTTTTCCTGACGGTCAAGTCCTGGTTAAAAATAATAAAGAGAAGTGTATCACTGCTTATTAATGTAGGCTGAGAGAAAAGCCTTCTAGATATTAGGTATCTTTAAGTTTCTTGACTGTATATTTTCAAATTGAAAGTATCCATATAAAAATTTGCTTCAGACTGAATCATTTTGGACAGTTTCAGCCGAAACGATTTGGGGAATTCTGATGACCCTTTTATTTAGTCCATTATGTGTTCCAGTAGATACATCCCTTTGAAAAGAAGGAATTTGATGGAAAGCAGACTGGTTACCAGACTGTTGGCTTTCACTAGGTCTTTTTCTTTTCTAATGAAAACAAATAATTGTGATATTAACATCTAATTAAAAACTGGATAATAATATAGATAGAGTAGATAGCAGGACTAGTGTTATAAGGAAACATCAACATTTTTGTAGAAGCGGTAATTTTAACTCTGTATTTGAAATAATATTCTCAAAAGTATTTTGTTTGTTCAAATATCACATTTGGTTCAACAGCTTTTAACAAGCTGCTGAAATAATGCCACACAGTAGAACGTAATCCTTAGGTGAACAGGTAGATATAAAGCTGAGATATTTTTTATATCACAAATCAGTAGCATTTGGTTACTGATTAACCCTTAGTAAAAAAATGCTTTCTGGCTTAGCAAGTAGCAGATTTTTATATTTAGTAGAAAAACTTGCCTTTGTTATCTCAACAATATTCAAGATAGAAATGAATAATATAATCTCTTCAAAAAGAAAATACGTTTCCAAAGGTCTAATATTAAACCTTTTCGAGTATTAAGTAGCACAGTGGGGCGGCTACAGATCTAGGGACTCTCTTTCATATGATCTCCTTGTTTTTATCCTGTCCAACTTTGTAGGAATTAGAGATAGTCTGATTCATATGAGATGAACTTGGTGAGGATCATTTCCCACACTGTATGAAAGAACATCCCTTCTCAACTGTAATTCTTCAATTATCTGTTGCAGAAGGTCTGAATAATAAATTTGATTTCTGCTGGGCTTTTTAAGACAGTCCTCAGGAGGCACCAAATGCATCATATTACACACTGTAATTTAAAAAAATAAAAAAAATAACAAAATAACAAAACCAAAAACCAACCAACCAAAAAAAAAAAAAAAAAAAAAAAACAAAACCAAAAACCAACCAACCAAAAAAAAAAAAAAACAACAAAAAAACAAAACCAAACAAAATCCAACAACAACAACAACAACAAAAAAACCAACAAACAAAAAAAAAATCCTAAAAACCCAAACAAACAACCCCAAAACTAAAGAAACATGAAAGCAAACCAAAACCAGAACCCCAAACTAACAAAAAAGCCCCCCTAAGTATAAATGCCATAAATGCCATCATTCCTTCAGGTTCTTTGGGTAGCAGAGCATAAAAAATGAGGAGAATCCAAAAGGCATAATTTTATTTTTAATATTTTTAATTTGGCATCAGCTTTTGCCCTCTGTCAGTAAGCCATGAAGTGAAAGAGAAGTTGTTACCCAGCCCCAGCTTTCTACTGCTCGGCAGGCGTTCAGACAGCACTGGAAAAAGACTAAGAGGGCCGTGCCATAGCTGTCTCTGAGGCAGCTGCAGGCCAGGCCAGAGCTGCAGTTTCCTGTCTGCCTAGAAGGTTGTTGGAGGAGCATCTCGAGGTGGATGGTTCTCACTGTGGTTTTCTGCAGCTTATGAATCTCAGCAGCTAAAGAGCTGATTGTTGGAGACAGCATAACTATGTGTAAAGCACAGACTTTGTGACAGCCTCAGATTCTTTTCCATTTTTACTGCTCAAACCTGGAAATGGAGGGAGGAGAAAAAGCTATTAAAAAATGCACCCCCACCTAAAAGCATCTAGGGTGTGATCTCTTCCAAACTCCTTTTATTTTTTGACTTTTACTCCTTGGGAACCACGTATTTAGCACCATGTTGGTGCTTTGGGTGCTTACATGGAAGGTCAATGTGACTGTGTTCCAAATCCCAATCATAGTAAAAATAGGTTAGTTTACTAAGACTGGGAGTAAGACAACCATATCTGATACTCTTCAGCAGCCAGCAATCAACTTAACTGCCCCTTTGTAAATGCTTGCTTTTGGAATATCTTGGGTATTTTATGATATCTACTAGCCACTGCTGGGTTAAGTAAATTAGAGCAACTTGTTTCCAGCAAACTCACCTTAGAGTGAGTGATGTGCTTCCAAATGTTTTCAGTCAAAGTACCTGAGATATGATGTTAGGAGATTTTAAATAAAATATTTGGTTTTCGTTAAAAATAGCAAAGGCAAACACGCTGCTTATCAATAATGGGATACAGTGTAAATGATAGCTTTCAACAGAGTAATAGAGCATAGCAAACAAAGAAGAACAGCAGAGGCAGCTACAGCAGAGGCAACTAAAAAGCAAAACAACTTTGAAACTCTTCTGATTAAGATGCTAAAGTAGTTTCCAATGTTTATTGCAAAAAAGTTAAAGAGTTTACACTTTATCATGCTCAGTAAACTCCTGACAGGCGTTGTTATAATATGAAATGCTTCAATCTCCAAAAGAGTTTAATTTAGAATAACAAAGAAAGGAAAAAGAAGAAATAAAACAATTGAAATGTTGCAAGCAGCCTGCCTTAAGCTCAGGGGATGCCTTTCTGAAAACTGTTAGGTAGAAGCAATGCAAACTAAGCCACTATCATGGGAATAATATTTTTCCTGAAATTGTTTCAGATTGAAATTTTTATAGGAGGCAGTATATAGGTTACAGCCACTGACTAAACGATTGGGGAAATATAGCAGTTTATCAAAGGCTAATCATGATGACTATGCAGGAAGATCCACAGGTGCTGGTGCAAACCTTTCACTGGAGAAGTAGTGATTCTTGCATCATTACTGGTCAGGTCCTCAGATGTCTATACTGTTACCTCTTAATATTAACTTGTTAATGAATATGTTTACCAAACACATTCAACTGGAACAAAATTTTGACACATCTTGCACAGATGTCTTAATTTCTTTAAAACATATTTTTGCCTGAGAGAGCCTTGGACACTGTGTTGTTTTCACTCTTGCTTGGTGATACATAATGATAGACTATGCATATCATGATATTAAAACTGTCAAACATTGTTTATTTATTTTAACTACAATATTTGGTTGTTATATTTGCAGATTTGAGGCTGAGAAGGTGGTTCTACTTTTGGCTAGTAATTTTTCTGCAGGAGCTATAAGAAGGCAATTGTTGTTTGTCATTAGCAGCCCTAAGGACCTCCATATTTTATTTCCCTGGCAGTCAGATGTATGAGCTGTTACAGAGGACAGAGTTGAGCTATAGAACACAGAATACACCCTGCTCTGACTCATTTTCTGTCACTGATACAACTGTATGATTTGCTTTCTTAATGTTTGACTTTGTGTCAGGCTTGGAAGAAAATTAATTGGCAGAGAACCAGCTCAGATAAGGTGGAAGCATGAGGAAGGACCACAAAAACTTAATCACAATATTTCTTGTGGCATGTGTTGAGCAGGAATGCCCCACCCCTGGTTCAGCACATCATAACGATGGGTGTTCTGGGACACTAGTCTTCTGCTGGAATCTCAGATCTTGGATCCCAGGCAGTCCAACTATTAGAGCCACATAATATATGACTCCTGACATATCAGTCCTTCCTTCAGATTTTACATTTCAAATTAGTCGAAATTAATCACTCCAGTACTGCGTGCAAAGGACCAGTACAACTTACTGCCACAAGAGAGCATTCCCGCTGTATTCCCACTCCATTTTATTTATGGGAAGGTTTCCTCACATAAATGGAAATTAACACACCATAATTTTTACTAGGTTTTTGCCTTCTTCTATTTCTAAGGCTGTTTTCTTCCCTTAAGCTTTTCTATCATCTCAGTTGAAAAAAGTCTTTTTTTTCTTTCTCTGATTTCTGTACTGCCTTCTTGTCTCTGTTAGAAGGCGGTACACATCTCTGTAAATCACAGTGTATATCTTTCCTTCTATCACCCAGACATTGCTGTTATAACTTGTAGATTGAATTATCAAATTTATTCTACATTGACTGCTTGAAAAAGCTGGGCAGTCATGTGGATGCTTGGCTGTGGAGTGATATTATTCTCACCAGACTGTCCCAGACTTCTGAAGGTTCTTTTGGTTTCCAGACATAATTCACAAAATTTGGATTTTCATCTGTAGTCTCATAAGTAACATCTTTCCCTGCCTTATTCAGGTACTGTAACATTGTTGGGACACTCATGTTGATAAGATCCTCTGTTTACGTTTTTATTTACTGTAGAGCAAAAATTTTAGTAAAATTAATTTACTCCAATGAAGCACTAGTCAGGAGATAGTCACAGCATGGTGCAAAGTCAATTTGTTGTCTCAGTCTTTTCAGTGAATTGGATTTGAGACGGTTTATCTTGTGTTTTTATTGAAAACTAAATGCTCTCTTTCCAGCAAAAGCACTCCTATCTCTCAACATTCCCTTTACTCTTGGGCACTGCATTTGACTCTCTTGACATTTATGCCAGCTTGCACCATGGGTACCTGGTGTTACCCTTCCCCAGCGTGTGCCAGCACTGCCATCAGCATTAATTCAGGGTGCTGTACATCACCAATGCCAGAGATGATTTATTCACTGGCTATTTTTCCCCAGCATCAAACATGGAGTTTCACACTCCTGTCTATTATGGAACACCCTCTCCAATCTGTTGTTTAGGGCTTAATCCCAAATCCTTTACAATCAACAGAAATTTGTTCCTCTTGTCCCAATTAATTTCAGGGTATTTTGTCTGTTCATATTGCTTTTGAAAATTCGCCTTCACCTTGGTGACTGTAGTATATATAAAAATTTCTTAGTTATTTATGTCTTTATTTTCCTAAGCTTACTTATGAGAAAAATTGAGTGAGTCTTCATGCAACACTGGGTTTAAGTATACCCATTTACTGGGTTGTATTTCAAACAACATAACTTCCTTTATTCCTTTTCACTCTTGCTGTCTGTTTCCAGCCTTCTCCATTCACATTAACCATATCATCGTTTTACATGAAAGGAAGTTTTTCTTTAGCACTGGGCTCATAAAAATAAAAGATAATACAATGAGTGAATATCACTGAGAGCCAATTTTTCTCAGCTAAGTTTTAACACAAGTTCAGGCTACCTATAGCGAGCTGTGATAGAAGACAGAAATGAGACTTCAGGCAGCTTTCTAAGGAATGAAAATCATTCCTCTTGCTGTATTGTTGTTGCACGGGGCCAGCAGGTTAATGGCAGAGGAGCTTTACAGCACATAGAATTCACTGGCTGCAGAGGACAGAAAAGCACATGAGCAGGGCTGTAGCCCATGGTTTTGCGTGCTGGTGTTAAGCATCCACAGGTGCCTTGCTCAGCAGCTCTTTGTGCCAGATCATGCTAGAACATGACAATGTTTTTGTCTCCAGTGATGGTTGCGGCCAGATGTGTATTTGCTTGGCTATTTTTGAAAGGATTTTTTTTTTTTTAAATTTATAATACTGAATTACATTAAAAATAATATTAATCAAGTGCATGATTGCTTTTTAATTGATTTTTTATTAAGCAAATCAATTTGGTTTTAGCTTTTGCCACATTGGCAAGAAAATCATAGTTATTACAAACTGCCAAGAGAATATCTACATGTCAGTGCCGAATTAATTGTATTTATTCCGATTCACTCAATGTCTTTTAGAAAGGAGGTGTCATTCCCAGTGACTCTTAATGCATAGACACCATTTGACTATGAATCGCAACCCCAGCCAATGCCACTTTGATTTTACTCTTATCTTTCCTTTTAAGGATCATTCCCACAACTTTTACACCTCCCCCCAGGTTAGCAGACATTCTGAGACACCATATCAATCATTAGACAAAAAATATTTCAGTATTTTAAAGCTAGAATATTGGTCACAGACTCAAATGATAGAGATCTAATGACTTACCAGGGGTTTTGCCTATAAACACACTCCTATGCTATTCTTAGAGCTCAGTATAATTATTTTGTGTCTTACTCTTTTCATTCTCATACTTAAAACAGAAACACATTTTCTCCTAGAAAATGCTGACAGCAGATCTCGGTATCTCAAGGCAGAAAAGTTGCTTTCCCCCCGGCAGTGTGCTGGCAACTTTCACATGGACATACATGACTGAGCTGCCTATAGGCACCCTTGCTTCCATTATTTCCATAATTCAAGATGTTTAAGAACAGCCATGCTAACAAACATTAGAAAGAGGAGTGGGAAGTGAAAGTCTACAGGACTGAACTTTAGAAATGCAATACAACTAAAAGAAGGCAGCGTTCGGAGTAAAAGTAGAGGAGGTATTTGTTATGCAAAAATAAGACCTCCTCTGAAGCTGAGAAGTTACTACATGCAGTCAAAGTGAAAAGCATGCTTAAAATAATAAAGCAGAGGTTGTCTTAATGCTTTTAAACATGTGGTATGTAAGTAAATCTTTAATAAATTACATACTATCACAAATAATTTACTGATTACTACCTTTTGCTACATCTAACTAATCCATTCTGTACCACACAAAAGCACTCCTGAGTGAGCTACAACAAAGACTTAAACATATGTTCGGAGTCAAACAGATTTAGCAAAATTTTTTTTGTCTCTTAAACAAGTTAGGATTACAGTAAAAATGCAATTAAAGGAATACATTTCCAAGCTGCCAAAGGTAAAACTCATTCATGATGAACAAGAATTTCACTGCAGGAGGAAGAAACATAATTTATATGGCAGAAATAACTTTACTTGGGTTGCTACCTGCATTTTTATTATTAATTATAATCTTTTGAGAATTAGTTGGTTTAGGTTTAAGAAGTGCAGATGACTGAGTTTAAGAGAGAGTAGTGTGAGCTAAAAAGCGTAAAGGCACAATTCAACATGATTCCTTAACAACTTACTGAACTGATAGAGGACAGGACAACAGAGATGAACTGAGTTACAGAGAAGTTACTTCTTTTTAAGTATTGGATAAGAAATTTTGACATTCGTTTAGGTGGTTCTGAAATACGATTTCTAATACAGTCTGTTAAAGAAAATTGTAAGAAATACACGATACTCCTGCTCACCACATAGTTGGTGAAAGAGCAAAGAACATGAAGATATGTGGGAGCTCAGAATTTCCACATGCATTTTGACTTCCGCAAGAACCTTTCTTTTGAGATCTTTTGAATGCACATATACTGTGTATGATGGAGATGACTTACATTTGAACAAATATATATACACAGCTTCACTGGGGAAGTATTGTTTTGCTTTTGCACATACCTATGATGGTACACCAGAATCACATCATGGTGCAATTGCAAAATTTGAGCCCAACTTGAAAGTTTCAGCTGATGATTTATTTCATTACAAGAGGGCTCTCTTCATTTATTGTTTTTCTGTGCAGAACATGACGCTAAGACTTGACAATCTCTGAGAGAATTTTGATCATCCATAAAGAAGCTTAAATATCACCTGTGACTGTGGAATGTATTTTTCTTGCATTCATATTATACAGAGCTCTTGATAATGCCTTGGAAAAGATCTTGGAAAGTGGAAAAGATCTTGTGTGATGCTTTAGAACTAGCTTACCAAACAGAATTATTACAAATTGCTACATTTTGTGAAGTAACACGAAAAAATGTTACAGGAAATAATCAGTAGCTCTATTTTACCAGACATTCAGAATGCATTACAAAAAACACTGATTCAATTATTTGCATTCTAATGTACTGAGGAGCTTTCTGTAGTATGTTTCATAAAAACCTCCATTATAACTATAAATCTGCTGTTAAACCCTAGCCACAATTATACATTTTCATGAAAATCATGGTATATGCAACAAAGAGTAGAAACTAAAATGTTTGAGGATTTTGTTCATTATGTAGTGATTAAAAATTTTGCAAATATTTCAAAACATCTACATGTCTACCATCTAACCCTGACGTCACTGAGCAAGTCTTATTACTGATACCAGCCTTCATAGGAAAAATATTAATATCTCAGATGCAGCAAATGATTAAGGTTTTTTTCCAATCTAAATAATTCTATAATTCTGTGATTATTTCCATGAGTGTACTGACAATATATGATAACAATTTCATGGAGCTTTTCTTTTTCCAGTGCAATAGCTCATCTTACTAGAAGAAGCTTTCAGTTGTTACATGAGCTCAAATTGTAAGACTTACACACTTACTTTGCTCTGCAGTAATATCAGATATGTGCATATTATATTTTTTGGTGTGTTTGTTTGCATCTCATTTGGCACAGAATTTATCTAGTGAAATACAGCCCTTATATATTACTAATATACTGTAGTATAACACCAGCAAAGCACGAGACAATATTCTGTCTAATTGTTTTGATCAAACATGACATAGACTTTGTACTCGCGCTAGACACATATTTCTGCAAGTTATAGCTTTCACAGTACTTGCTTTCATTTTTCTGTAATCCTGTCTGTTTCAGACCCTGAAGAATGCAGCACAACCGTTTCAGTTTTCAACCTGTCAAGACTTTGCAAAAATGATTTGTCAAGAAAAAGTCTAATTATGTCTGGCTTAAGGCTTCCATGTTAAACAGGAACAATTGCAGTGACTGTGAAAGAACCGCCTCCTGGCACTTGAGCAAAATGTGAAAGCAGCATGATTGTCCTGCCTTGTTTCTTTCCATCAACACCCTGTGGTCAGAAAAAGAAACTACCAAATACTTCACTTCCATTTCTATCAGTTTCTTGTGACTGGCAGCACCTTGGCATTTGCCTTGTACTGTATGTGAGTCATACTGCTAGGGCAACAAGAGAGCCTGTTGAATACAAAGTCTGAAACTAAGCAGACATCAAGCCAAGAGCTGCTACAGCAGCAATCAAGCAGATTAGCTTAAGTAATTCTGATGAGCATGTTAAAGCTCAAAATGAATGAAAACGTTTTGAGGAAAACCATAAATCAAGCCGTGTGTAAGTGACCTGGTGCTGTGAAACACTTTATATTATATAGCGATTAACTATGCATATTTTTTCAACTTTCTGACATACTGGCAACGATTTATCTTACTTTATTTTTTCATTTCAAAAGTATTGCTTATCTTTGCTTTCAAATACAGTCTACAAACAGCACCAAAATTATATTCTTTATTGAGGACCTGATCCAAATGATCATTCAGTGGTTTCATCACTAGTATCAGTGGAAGACTTCCAGAGACTTTGTGTCTGGGTATTCTGAAGCAAAATCCTGTGGAAACAATACTGATACATACCAAGTAAGGAAATGCGTGGCAAAACCACTAGAGCACAAATTGCTCCTATGGGAATTTGGCCTACACTGAAAAAATGACTGCAGCCTTTGGGGCTTTCATTTTATGGTGGTGGTTTCAAGACAAATCAGAATGCCTGCTGAGTTTTTACAAACGACTGATCACCTACTCCCTGAACACTGTTTTTAATGTCTTTAATATGTCTCTAAGCAAGAAAGACCACATCACAGAAGCTTATCCTGCCCAAAGAGAATGTTTACCACAACTAAAATGCTAACAAAACCTAGAATCTCACTTTGTCTCCTGCCTCGTGAATTTTGCGTGACCTGCAAAGTTCAAAACTCTTGGGCAACAACCGTTTATTCCTAGCCTTCTGCATCTGCTGATTAACAGCTCTCACTAGTCTGTAACTGGACAGAACCTAGTAGAAGACTGAAGGTCTTATTGGCACCATTTTGTCCCCTAGGAAAATGTAGACTGACAGCTAGGAAGACTAATAATTCTCCCCTTTTTATGGTCAGAAACTCACTTCATCACTGACCTGTGGAAAAGCAGAGACATACCAAAATACTGGAGAAAAAATGCGGTGTTGTCATTTTCTGAAAAAGAAATAAAATAAACCGATAATTCTATAAAAGCTAGAGCCTCCTAAGAGCAGGCACTTAAACTGAAATTTCACAATCTCAAATTCCAGAGTGTTGACAGGAGCCTCTGTAGACTGGGGGAATCGCTGAGGCAGGATACCCTCTTCAGACTGAGCAAGGTAGTGGCTTCTGTTTTTATGGAAAATTTTCTGGAGTTTGGTGTTGTGGCTTCCTGTATAGACATGGTATCACTGATCTATACCATAGGCCATTTGTTGTCAGCATCAGCTTACTGAAACTTCCTCAAGGATTCCCAAGGAAGACCCATGGAATGAGTAGCTGACAAGTGACGCTTAAAGACAAGTGTCACCCATCAGTAATGGTATCAATACCTGGCTTCTGCATGACCTGATCAGAACAATGAGGCTAATCACAATTAAAAACTTAACAAAAATCTCTGTTTGTCCTTCAATATCATGACACTTGGTGACACATATATGGATTTTCATGCAACCAAATATATTGAGCAGAATACCTAGAAACAGCCTTTATGACTGCAACGTTCTGGTACATTCCCTCCGAACAACTAACAGATATGTTGGTGTCTCACCAGACATGTTCCCATGTATTTCCTCTGCTGGGTATCAGCCTATGTGCCTGGTGAATGTGATTTAGTGTCTTACTCATCAAATTAGAACATCAAATAGAGCGTTTCACTCAGTGGTTCAAATCATCCTCTGTACAAAATTGACTTGAAGGTGATGTGTTAGGTCCTGCATGAGGGGACTGAGGTATTGGGTCTGGAGATACCGGATCTGGAGGTACCTGAGTTATTTTCTTAGGGTTGATCTGATGGCTGTGCTCAAAGTGTTCAGCTAGAGCTTTTCTTCAGGCAATATAGATTCAGATACATTAAGTTCAATCCCTCAAGGAACGATTTCTAGTGTTTCTTTTAGGAATCAATGTGTAATCAAGAAGGGTATCTGCTTGAAATGTACAGAATAGTCCACATTTCAAGTCCAGTATTTGCTGTGCAGTCCGCACTGATGCTCCACACAGTGCTTTTAGTGGATTGTGCTTTCACATGCTGATGTGCTGCACACTAAGAAGCCCTTAGAGTATGACTGAAAATAGTTATGCTGTGTTAGACCTACAGTGATACCTGAGGAAGTTACATACAGATTAACACAGTGAAGATAAAGAGCCTGTGATAGTGGCTTAGGAGACTGCTGCCTTCTTGGAATAAAAACCAAAGAAAATCAAGGATTCATTTCTTCAGTGCTCACCTACAAAGGGAACGAAGGGTGGAAACCAGAGCAAGTGTCCCACCAAGTTGTTCTATGCTCTTAGGAAGTTTGGCACATTGGCCAGGAACACATAGAAGGATAATCAGGAACCTTTCCTCAACATTCTGCAAAGGAAACCTGAAACTACTGAGATCACAGAAGGGAAACACTATACCTTCTCAAAACAAATGAGCCATGGAACTGATGAAACAAACAACACATTCAAGTAACAGTACTTGACAGAATACCAAGTTTTAAATTCTCAGGAAATGTTTTTCTGGTTCTTGTTCCCTTGTTATATTTAAGTAGCAGCCAGTACTGTGATTATTAACAGAAAACGAATTCTTCAGTTTTCAGTTCTCAGATGATTTTGAGCAAAAGTTATGTGGAAAAAAGAAAGGTAATTTTTTCCTGCTAAATCCACAGATCGTTTTTTTCGGATGTCTGCACACTTTAGCAAAGGTTCTTAGAGCAAGAACCCTATTTTATAAGGGCATTTTCCTTCTCTGTCTGCAACAAAGGTATTGTAAGGACATGTCCATCACAAAAGCAGATTTACATGATTGCTCAAGGTTTTTCAAAAACCTTGCCACCTAATTCAAATGTGCTCAGGGCAGTAACTGTGTTTTTAGGGAGAGCGTGTAGGTACTCCTGATTAGTTCAGATTGCTTGGATTGTCTTCTGATATTTTTGAATAAGTAGGTGAAATAAACAGTGGCAGAAAACAGGGCTTGCAGTTCTCAGAGCCAAATAACTGCCTTACTTACCCCAAATACTTGCCTCTTCCTCTTCTTCCTCTACTCTCACGTCTGGCAAAGGCCTCTGTCATAGCACAGGTCCTAGTCATACCAGGTACTTTAGAGGTCTGTGTTAGTAACAGAAAAGAGTTCTCGAGGATTCAAAACCACATAGAAGATAGAAAGGAGACAAATATCAGAGGACATAAAGCCTGTAAATTTTTTATGGGGGAGAAAGCCACAGGACACTGTTTCTCTGAAATGGTTATGGGGAGCATGGGAATTTGCATAGTGTGCCTTATTTAAACCATGTTTATTATGAAGCATGGTTCGGCTAATATGAAAAGGAAGAGATAAAGAGTTTCATATTTGTTTGTGCTTGGTTTGTTTTTTAAAAAGTTAAGTCTGATCTATGTCCATTTCCATGTTAATTTAATTACTTTTTTTCCCGCACTATTATGCATCTCTATGGAAGAAGGTTCGCATGCCTTTGGGGTGTTACAGTGACTGTGCAGCATCCAGTAAATCTGAGCAAAATAAGAGAAACTTTTTCTAAAATGCAAAGAAAATTTGAAACATTTATTTGATCATACTGTATTTCATGAACTTGTTCTTACACAAGAAAATGTTACTAAATACAATTGGAGTTATTTAACTTAAATGATAGAGTGTATGAGGTGACAAAAGAGAAAAAGAAGTATTTGGTAATGGGTGTATAATTTATCATCTACATATGAATCTCCTTTTATCATGTGTATAATTCCAAGAAGAAAATTTTGGAAATTCTGTTTGAATTATTTATCTTGAGAAGTTTATGTCTCCCTTTTAAATCCCAGTTGGTCAGAATCTTCACTTGCAAGCTCTTGGAACCACCTGTGTCATCTTCTTACCGAAATCATTAAACAATATTTTAAAGTACATATATTTTGTATGGAACAAAATATGGTTTTGGGCCTGTCATTGCATAGCGGGATCCTCATCTTTCACTCAGTACGTAAAATTTCTAAAAACAGTGGAGGAAACAATAACAAAAAGAGGACTCTTAACAGAAATGGGTATAACAAGTTTTGAAGTGTAAATGGGTATCTTGGAAATGTATCTTCTGATAAATCTCTTCTTAGCAACTGAAAAGATAAATTATCGTCATTGAGAGCTTTCCAGCCATTTATCATTTAGATAATATTGGTCACTTTTGTGAGTGAAACTGACTCGTGAGCATATGGTACCGAGCCCTCAATTAAACAAGGAATTTAAGGACTTGCTGAGCTTTCAGGATGTGAGGGAAGTAAAAGACAGAGGTGGCCTATTTGACAAAAATCCACAGTCAGATCATCCTTCTTTGTCCATGTGCATGATTTAGGCCATAAGCAGAGGAGGGTCTTTCAAACTCTGAATCAACCTCACAGCTGCACCAATAACAGACTTGAGTTCTAGAGATGTGTGGACTCTGAACAGTCTCTCCCATGTAATGTTTCTTCAAAGGCAAAAACAGTTAATGGAGTTACCCCAGATTTATATCAGATAGTAGTTCCATTTGGATATGATTCATATGGAGAAATTTTAAAATCTGCAAGTCATGTTATTATTTATTTATAGTTGTATTTATCAGAATAAAAGCTGAATCTATAATGTTTTAAATATGCTATGTTAACTTCTTTAAAAATATATAATCATATTATCTGATAAATTGTCTTATTATTAAATAATTTCAAATCCACACTGCCTATTGCTACAGTACTTCACTTTTTATTGTAAAACAACTGAATGCACCGTGGTGTATGTGCTTCACAGACTTTATCCTTCTTCCTTTAACAAGGGATGGGATGGGAAAGGAAAAGGAAAAAGAATCCAGCATGTAAAATCTCTTCCTCAATGAGAAGTCCAGACTTGGTTTATGGTTCTCAGTTTCAGCCCTGAAAGCTTACTAGCTTGCAGAAAGTTTTGTGGAATGTCCAATTTTCTCAACAACTGCAACCCTGAAATCATCAGGCTGTAGCAATCAAAAACATTGTCAGAGAACACAGCAATGGGACCCCTTTTATCTTTGGAATGTGCAAGCTGGTCTGTTGTTTCTTTAGACAGAAACTATTTAAGAAGTAGGAGATTCCAATGTGCCTGGATTGATCCTTGATCCTCCAGCCTTCCTTTTTTTAATCACTCTGATGAATTTGTGGACAAAAAGACCGTAGATTCCATTTCAGTAGTTTACAAAAAAATTATGTAGAGGTCTCCTGTTAGGTCTCTCTGATCTAGAAAATTTTGCCTGAAAATATGTCTTCCCAAATATAGAGGCTTTTCCTATCTACGCCCCCAAAGCTGGCCTTGAGTAAGTGACTTAAAAAAAAAAAAAAAAAAAAGCAAAATTGATACATCCAGTAGTGCATTAGTAACAAATTTGTTCAAGTCTTAGAAATTCTAGGCTGCTGCTACCTGTTTCAAGTGATCCAATATCACTGGAGTAGACTTGTCTATTGAAGCAGCAAGGGCTGCAGACAACTGAGAAGCCTCTAAACTTAGCTAAAGATGGGTCAGCATAATTATATCTCACTCTCCAGCATAGCATGCTGACATGTAATTATAGCATTTTGATAGGGGGTTGCAATGACACAGTGCAGCGGATGGCGAAACACAACAGCGTCCCAGATTTGTCCTTTGAAGAATACCAGCTCCTAAGAGTCCTGTAAATCTCAGCTGCAGTTTTCTCATTGATTTCGTTTCTGTGTGCAGGTGTTGTGGTTTAACCTCAGCTGGCACCTAAGTACCACACAGCTGCTTGCTCACTCCCTGCTCCCACTGAGATAGGAAATAAAACTTGTGGGTTGAGATAAAAACAGTTTAATAATTGAAACAAAGTAAACTTATAACAATAAATTTTAAAAAGGAAGGAAAAAGGAGAAGGAGAGAGAGATGAAACCCAAGAGAAACAAGTGATACACAGTACAGTTGCTTACCACTTGCTGACTGATGATTAGCACGTTCTCAAACAACAATCAGCTCCTCCTGAGCAAATTCCCCAGGTTTATATACTGAGCATTCCCCTTTGCTGGGTGCAGGTTAGCTGTCCTGGCCATGCTTCTTCCTAGCTTTTTGTGCACCTCCTCACTCTGAAAGCATGGGATACTGAAAAGTTGTTGACTTTAGGTAAGCACTGCTGAGCAACAACTAAATCATCAATGAGCTACCAACATAATTCTCATACTAAACCCAAAGCACAGCTCTTGTGCTAGAAAGAAAATTAACCCTATCCCAGCCAAAACCAGGACAGCAGGCTATGAGTTTTGCCTGAGAAAGCACTAAAATGAAATGAGTAACCACATGAGGATTTCAATACTTTGGTAATAATTGCAGTCTGTATGATACAAGATTATGTGAAGCCTTGAGATGTTATAAAGCAAAGTTTCAGCAAGTTCCATCCAAGATAACAGAAAGCCTTGTTAATATCCAGCTCTCATTCCATGTTATAAAGAATTAAATATTAACTCAGAATTATTTGCAAGGGAAGTCAAAGCAATTTAGGCACTATAATTTAGTTTCTCCATATAACATTAACTGTGCATATATATCTGATGAGTCTTGTTGTTGTCCAATGGAAATAAGCTAAGGGGACTAATGTCTGCTGATAACCATGAAAAAAAGGCTATTACTGCTCTGCCAAGACTGGTATGACTGTGAAATAAATTTTTCTATTTTTCCTAAATCAGAGAATAGAAGACCCCAAGCATAGCTAGTTTAACAATTCATTCAGGGCAATAATAAACTTTTTTATTGAGTTACTTTATCAACTACAGGTCATTACTGATTTTTTAAATGAACTAAAAGGTATGTAAGCCGTGACAATAATAACATAGTGACCGCCTTCCTCCATAGATACTCCAGCACTGAAGGAGAAGCTCTTAAAGTCATGTTAGATGGGCTTCAAGCTAATAACAGTCAGTGTGGGATGGTAAAATCTGTTACTGCATATCACCATATGTTCCCCTCTAAGTTCTATAATAAAATATTCTAAGGAGATTCAAGGTGTCCTGCATACACAGTGATGTGTCTACATTAAATGTCTTTATCTGAAAGGCAGGAAATATCTATTCTACTGATTATTCTCTGTATTCAATGATAGGACATGTGGGAACGGTACAAAGCTGCACCAGGAGAGGTCTAGGCTGGACATTAGGAAGCATTTCTTTGCCAAGAGGGTGGTCAAAGAGGCTTCCTGGAGATGTGATTGATGCCCCAAGCCTGTCAGTGTTAAGAGGTGCTTGGATAATGCCCATAACAACATTCTTTAACTTGGTCAGTCCTGAATTGGTCAGGCAGTTGGACTACCTGATTATTGTAAGTTCATCACAGATTAACTCTTCTCTCTTCTCTCCTCTCCTCTCCTCTCCTCTCCTCTTCTCAATCCAGCACAGGATGACAGTTTTAAGACATATGAGACTACATAATGATAGTCGCACTCCACGGCATGCAATTCAAGACAGACTATCCAATGTTGTACACAAGAAAGACCGAAAGTATTTGCGGGATTAAGTGCAAACTTTGATCCTCCTGGGCTTTTGGACCTTGGAATACACCTTCATTTCCCAGCATACTTCCTGTTGCTGCTGTACAAACTAACACTGTACCACTCAGTGCAATACCTGCTTTCTAAAGAAAGGAGAATTTAATACGCTTTTAGAAAAAGGAGTGCCACTGGATATTAGTTTCACCCTATTTCTTGTCTCCAGACCTCATCCTAGCAGTCATTTGTTCATAGTGTAGCAAATGCTTCAATTGCAGTTCAAACTAGGTCAAAAGCAGCCCTTAAGCAGCAGCCCTTGTGTTCTGGAGACACTTCACACAGGAGATAAGGCTCCTTTTTTTTATTGCTCTGCCTTTTTTTATTACCTGTGTGCATCTTCAGTGCCAGGATGCATTAGTATCCCACTTGTACCCACTCTGCCTGCAGAATGCTTTGCCCCTGCATTGTGCTTCCATCCAGTTACTTGCCCTGCTGGAAGAACTCAGGTATTCTAAGAGGTTTAGACCTTTTGAGATGAGCTTGAAATGAGGTGTGCTCTGGAGGAACACGTGCTCTCAGCAGCAATGATCAGATAACTTTTAGCCCAGAAAGTGTTCCTGAATCTGTACAGCCTGTCTGCCTTGATGGATTCGGTGTAAGAGTTGAACAGAATGGATGTGAATATGTATATGCCACTTGAGCCAGGGATCAAATGTAGATGAATGACAGAGTTTCCAGAGAGACTGAAAGGTAAGTCTTAAATTGTTGCAGATCTCAGCAGAACAGCAACAATAACTTTACTGGAAGCACAGCTGCATGGTTCAAACCGTGCAAGTTCTCCTTGAAGCAGAATCTTGCTCCTGTTTTCAGGACCGGTTTAAACAGAGGAAACGACGAGATGAGTTTACTATCAGTTTTCATCAGAACCAACTGATGCAGCAGATTATTTTATTATCTACATCTTCCCATTATTCTCAAACTCAGAATGAATGCAGAGAAGAAATTCTTAGCTAACATATTCAAAAATCATGGGGAAAAACTTTTTCTTTTGTGTATATGTGTGTATATAGAATACACTTGGACAAGAGGAACTGGATGGAACTGTGACCCTAACTGTTCGATAACTTTATTTTTGGTGAAAAATTCTTTTAGTTTTTATGGCTGTAAAATAGTGGTTGACATCTATAAATGCTTGAGTCGCAGTGCTAGAGATGTTCCAATATTTTGTTGTTTGATATAAACCTTGCAATGGAATAAAAAGATCAAAATAATTGGTCTGCAAAATATGTACTCCTGATAAATGTGACAGGCAGCAAGAAAATAAAAAAAAAAAATTCAAAACCTGGAATCATATTTGAATTACCTACATTTGGATCACACACAAGTTATATGCACCTTATAAATATATAAACCTCAGGTTCGCCAAGAGCTGTACTTGTTGTACTTTCATATTTTTCCCATTCAGGTTAATGAATTTATTATTTTTTTTTTAAAGTATCACACTTGATTAGCACTGTAACAAATAACTGAAAAAATAAGTGATAATTTTGGAAAAAGATGCCAGAAGAATAGTAAATCATGATTACAGATAGTAGCAGCTTTCCTTCTTATACGTTGCTTAGAGCCCTTGCCCTAAATTTCTGCTTGATCTCATTTGAATTTCTAGAACTTCACAAAGGTGTAGGAGATCTTCCACATGCCACTGACTGCAGAAATAGGATGTAAGTGCAATCACTACTACTCTACTATTTTCTTGAGAAAATATTCTCAACTTTCTTATTGTTTATTTAGATAATAATCTGAAAATAATATTTTTCAATATTTTAAAATTGAAAACTAAATTCTTAATTTAGTGCTTCCTTGATGGAGTAATTCTCTGCCAAATAGCCTCACAGGAGCATCTCCCATACATTTCTGTCTGGTGTATGATGCGATCTAACTCCGGACAGGACTTAGTGTAGCTAAAGAACAACATGTTGTGATAGGGATATACAGCAATGTCATTTGCATATGATAATGAAGATCCTTTTCTGCAGCACCCAAATTTAACTATTCTCCCAGTGTCGTCAGAACTTAATTTTATCATGTCCAAGAAGTAGCTCAAACCATTGAAGTACAGTTCATCATTCAAACTCCTGGAGCAGATACTATTTTTTTCCATGAATTGGTGACTAGCTGAAAGATTAAATTGTGATTGACTAATGGGCAACTCTTATGGAAAAGACTTACGGCAATTCTAGTAACATCACTGTGTTCTTTGTATTATTACATATATTTTGATGGAAAATCACTCAGGGACCCCATACAGAATAACATCCTTCAGGATTTTATCCTATTCAGGACAAGTGGTGATGTTATTTTCATCACCATAAGTGTATACTTGTATTTCTCTGGTGAATGTGGTGATGCATGTATCCTTAGAGGATGTCAGACACACCTGCTAGTCCAGAAATGTGTGCAGCCTAACATTTCCTAAAGCCTGATTCTCAACACCCTTGTGTCTGAAGGAAATAAATATGAGTAGATTTAAGTGTGCAATTATGTCCAAGAATGTCACGTGATTAAAAACCAACGTATACAAGCTAAATCTCTGTTTTTACCATTGCCAGAATATATAATCCAACTGAGTTGTTCTTGGGTAGCCAAAGTGTACTCCATCAGTTTTGACCTAAAGGAATGTTCCTTTTTCCCTGAGCTATTCACCATTCTTCAAGTAGGTTGAAGAGGAAGAAATAATCTCATATTTATATATTATCTTAACTCTTTTCTAAGTATTCTCTAAATCTCACACATCTTGGGAAGTACTTTTTACTTTAAATGTATTTCTGCTGTCCTGTTAAAATGAAAATTTATTCTGATCCAGGGAAAGACTGGTTTTTTTTACAGCAGGAAGAAAGGTGATTTCCATTTCACCATATATGAATTTAATAGTATTGCTCATGCTATTGACCTGTTGACCTGTGGAGATTCAGACCTTTAAAGTGCTGAAAAAGCATATTTATTATTGTGTGTCTTTATTGAGATACAGCAGATTCTGTTATCTGCACTCTTCCTTCTGCGTAAGTGGGTGAGAAATACTGGCACGGTACTTACACCTTCTTTCTTTCTTTCTTCATCAAGATACAAGCTACAGTGGAAGCCAAGACACATGCTGTCCCTGAGGAATTAATTTTCAACAAAATACCGTTAGAAAGTCATATTCTGTTTTGTATACTTGCCTACCAGGACCCCAGCTTTGTTACGTATGTGTCAGGCAGAACCTACACTCTGTATTTCCTTTCTCTCTGCGGGGCAACGTCCTGTCTACTTTGCTTTCTCCTTAATAGTTTAGCCCTTTGGTATCAACATCTTAGGACAACATAAGAAAAGAAAAGCTGATTTCTGAACATGGCAAGCTTAGCTGCAATCTCCTCACCTTTGTGTAGATGTCCCTGAAGACTGCTTCATATTTGAGATATAGATGTTGAAAAGAGGTTTCTCAGCACACTGCATGGAATTCAGTGGATTTCAATCAGAGTTTTTCCTTGTCTTCTGTACTCTCTATTTCTCTCTCCTGGACATTTCAACAATTCAACTAATTGTTTTTCTATCAGGTTAAATCCTTCAAACTTGCAGGAGGAGGAGTGGGGCAGGGGTTGGGTGTGTGGGAAGCAGTTTAAATGCAGATGGGACTTTAAAGAAATAAAGGTCAAATCAATGAAAAATTTTATGTTAATTCATTCTTACAGTTCTTAGGTCCTACCTAATTTGCCCTTGATGGATAACAAAGGAATTGCCTACAGCCGATTTTTGAATATTAAGGAGGAAGTGATGTTAAGCAGCATCATAGAATAACAGTTTGCAAAAACTTTCATAGAATCATGGAATATTCACGGTTGGAAGAGATCTTTAAGATCATCCAATGCAACCATCAACCCAGCACTGGCACTATCATCCCTAAACCAGTAAACCATATCACCCAGCACCTGATCCAAATGGTTCTTAAACACCTTTAGGGATGATAACTCCACAACTTCCCTGGATACCCTCTCCCAATACCTGACCACCCTTAAAGGAAAAATATTTTTCTAATCTGATCTGAATCTCCCCTGTCCCAATTTAAGGCTGTTTTCTCCAGTCTTTTTCACCACCTTTGAACTTCATACATATTGGGTTCAAATTCTCCTGCTTTTGCTTTCTTTCAGTAATCTGTCTTATGACTGCGTTCACAGTATCATACAGTGGCAATCATTTTGATCTTTTTAATACTTAGTTGTTGTATGTTTCATATTTGAATTCTTCACTATTTTGTCTGACATCCTCTGTTGTAATTATCATGACTTATTTCTGAGGCTGATTTGGTCTCCTAGGAATAGAATCTTGTTTTTCTAATCAGGAGAATAGGTTTTCAAAGAGTTTCTCTTCTTAAGAGCTGGGATTATACATCTATCATTACTTCTTGAACTCATCTTGTTAATGGAGAGATGTCCTATCCTTGGAATCACTGACAGCTGACCCATAATTTGCAGAATGACTGCGTCCCTGAGCTTATATGCTTTATATTCATCTGTAGGAAAGAGGAATTAAAAGTGAGAAGAGAGGCACTGGCAGCAAGTTACAAGAGCTTAGTTTGTTAACATATCAAAATAAATCTAGTGAGGGATGTTCTCGCTCTCTATTGACACAACTCAGAAAAAAGTAGACATTTGAGCATTATTTCAGAAAAGGAACCACAACCATCAACTCACCTGAGTTTGTACTGTTCTGGAATGGTAGGAGAAATGAGGACAAAAAAGCATAATGAATTTTAATCAAAGAATTATTGAGGTTGGAAGGGAAGCCTTGGGACCATACAATCCAACCACCTGCTCAATTCAAGGTCAGATTGAGAAAGTTGCTGGGAACCTTGTCCAGATGGGTTTTCAATGCCTTAAAAGACAAATACACCACAATTTCTCCTGATATTCTATTTCAGTGTTTGACCACCCTCAACTACAATAAGAGTGAAAGTCTCTCTGTTAACTCAACAAAAAGGTATTGAGCTTAAACCCATTATGAGAGTGAAATTAGGATATGACTGTCAGGCTGTAGAACTGGATTTACTGATCTAGTAATTGTTTTCCAAACCCAACATAGTCTTTTATTATGTGCTCATTTCTGAAACTGAAGAACTCATAGTCCTATTCTCCTATCATGTTGTTTATCTTGCTTGTGGCTTTGCCTCTTCATTCTTTCATATTGCTCTTCCCTTCAACAAGGTTTTTCATAGTTTTACTAGCATGCAATGCAACTTTCTTACTGTAACTGCACAGCACCATGTCAGCTTTCATTTATCTGGAATTTCACTGATTTCCTGTTAAATAGATTTTTGTCTCTTGAATTGGTATCTTTTTAAAGTTTATATTTTTCAGTGTTTAGATAAAAGGTAGAGGTGGATGACTTCATTGTAAGAGAATTTCCTGAAATAAGTCAGCAGTTTAGCAAACAGTTTCAACAGTATACTCTCAGATGAAGAAAACCTTACTCAAACTGGGATGACATCTGGGCCTCCAATCTGCATTTGCTAAGGCAGAAACAAAATCTAGGAGAAGTTACAAACTTCAGGATAGTGTACATAGGATGAGATCTTTAACTCATTATTGCCACTTTAATCTACTAGTCACCTGAAAACCAATTTTTGACAATAAATTTTGGACAGCTTCTATTTTAATATCTCCAGTGTATAAACATTCCCCAGTGAGTTCAACAGTTGCTGACAAGCCACCTTAAACAGGGTCAATGAAACTTAACATATGTTTTACTATCATTGTTTTCTATAACTTGATCTTCCTCTTCACTTCCCTTTAGCCTACCTTTCTCCACCCCATCTTATGCAAACAATCCATTCCCTGTTGATCCCAGTTTTGCTACATCCATTACCAAATTGTTGATACTCTTACCTAGTGAGCCTTGTCTTTTGTGTGGGGGTTACCTACTATTGGGATGTTGGCCTTGAAAGATTGTACTACCCAGGAAGCCCCCAGCAACCTAGTTTGGTTTTTTTTGAGTTTGTGCCATTTCTCAATTAAGTGCATATAGCCCAAGAAATCCAGCCATCTGTAAATTCTTTTTCCTTCTACCACTGTAATCTACCATGTCCAGCAGCTTCTCATAGCTATCATTTTTTACTAGAGTGTCCACTTACCCTAACCTCAGGTCAGGAAGTATTTGGTGGCCTAGTCTTTCGGTTGGAACTCTGGCCACTTGCCAGTAGCATTAACACCCTGGAATTAAAAATATTATTATTTCCATTATGAATATATGTAATCACATGCATATGGGTGCATTTGTCACAGAAAAATACTGGCAGCACCTTTTGTGAGGTATTTGAGGACAACAAAAGTGCAGAACCAGGTCCCAAGGAAGGATTCAAAATGTGAGAATCTGGTATGAGAATACTGAAAAAGCTACTGGGATAGTAGCAACCTAGCAGAGACAAGAAACATGCTATTTGCTTTCTAATAATCATCCTATCTTAGTGCATCTGTAGCCCTCTAGCATCCTTCCAAACTTTCAAGTTCTGTAACTTGCTACCTTGGTATTGCTCAATCCCTTCAAACGCCTTGAGCATGCTTGCAATTCTACCCTTGCTCAAATAGTTGTGGTGCATGTGAAGATTTTTAAAAGATCTTGGACACTGGCAACAGATTTCCTCTTTCAAAAATAATCCCACATTTCAAGTGATCATTTTTCTTTCTTCGTTCCCTGTCTTTCTACCTCTACATGCACACAGCACCTTGTAANCAATCCACAACCCCTTTAAAAAAAAAAAAAAAAAAAAAAAAGGCAGCAGTCAGTCCTTCAACACTAAGACACTGCTTTGAAAAAGAAGCCAGACATGGCTGTTTGAAGACAAAGCAATGAACATCTGCTATACTTTTGAGGACACTGGATCTGTAGACCTATATTTTATTCAATTAGCATCAAAGAACTTGAGAACATATTATTTTGCTTTCATACAAAAAAATGAAAACAAATTTCTGAGAGCAGTTCAATCTCTCCCACCTACATTTAATTGACTAAAATATTTAACAAGTACCCAGCCTGTGGGCAGGGGTGCCATGCTTAGTATTTTCCTCTTTGCTCCTCAAGATAAAGGCCAAGCTCTGCACTTTTGAAAAGCAAACGAAAGAAATGGAAATACCTTCCCTTTCCAAAGATCTGCAGGTTTTAAAGGATACTAGGATAAAAAAAAAAAAAAAAAAAATTCCTCAAAGCTGTCTGCATGGTGGCTAAACAAGATTAGGTAAAACACATCCTCTCCAATGCACACACAGAATATAAAACATCTTAATCCCTCTCCAGTATGGTACCATAGGCAGTTACTATGCAGAAGAAACTCTCATGCAGTAAGCAGCCAACGAATACATTCCCCCTTGATCAGACTTTGTACCCTAAATCTTTGCTGCTGGACTCCTAAATGAACTGTACAAAACCACTGGCAGACAAATTACAGAGAGATAGTTTTACCCTTTATTTTGCTAAAATGAAAACACTTCAAGTGTCTTCAATTGATATATTATTATTATTATTAGATTAATTTTAATGAATTTGAGTATCTCCATCATATTAAAGTGAATTATTCATCTATTTACCAGACTAACTACAGTAACACATTTTTAAAAAATCCCAAAGCCTCCCACCCCCCATCCCCAATGATGTAATCACTAAAGCTTTTGTAAGCTTAAGGAACCTGGCCAAGACTCTTCCCAAATATGCCTGTCTCCGTATCAGTTGAATTAACAGGGAGCTAAATCCCTTCACTGCAAGCTACCACTGTTAGTTCCCAGTGAGTACATCATTTACATGTATCACCCTGCTCTTTCTTTTATTGTGTTCTTGTTTTGGTTCACTGTTTCCCTTAATTTGAAATGCCAGTTTCCCTTGCTGTACATTTGGAGGTATTTGGTAGCAGGACAGAAAAGACTTGTTATTGAAGCTGAATTAACCTAACAAAGAGAGAGGAAAAAAAAATCAGAGCCTCACACAGAGCCATTAAACTTCAACCACGGTTTCAATACTTAAACAGCATAAGCTTGGTACAAACACAATGTTTCTTTAATTCATGTTTCATTTTCCTCCGTTGTGCATCATACATCCATATCAAGGGAATGGATATGTTTGATGTGTCCAGTTATAACAACGGTAGAAAGTGAGCTATGTATAAAGAAGTATTAAATCAGAGCTAATTCCAGTTTCTTTTTTGTAACTATAGATTATTTCTTTTGTTCCTGAAAAGGCTGTTATTATCAGTGCAAGGACAGGTCTACAGTACTTCAAGTGCAGAGCTCAAATTGTACAGATTCGGCATATACAGTACAGTATTTGTTTCTTCAAAACCCACTGGGATTTCAAGTCACCAAGCATTTATTATGCTGAAACAGTCTTTTAAAATGGATTATTTTGAAAGCTTACAAGGAAGAGCTCCTCCATCTCTATTAGCAAGCTGTGGACTGGTTCCCTTTGTAAGAAGCTGCAGGGGATGGAAATACTTGGCATCACATTGCACTTTGCTCAGGAAAATGTTCAATATCCTAGTACAAAATACAATAAGAGAGCTGTTTACCATGGTGTCTATCACAATATCTGTTCAGAACTGCCAAAAAAACCAAGGGTCTTACAACAGAGATAACAAAATAGCCAGGAAGACAAAAATCTACTCAACACTTGATTTAGAGAATTTCTGTGGGAATCTGTGGTTCATGTTTGCGGATACAATGCTTCTTGTTTAACATAGTTAACGTCCATTGATTATTCCCTCCACCACTGCAGTTACACACATATTGTACACAGAAATGGGACACAAACACTGTGAATTACCACCTATGGTTTTATTAACTGAAGGATAGATGAGGGGAGAAATATAATAAAGGCTTATGCCAGTGCAAGTGAATGGACTTTTGAAGAGCAGTGGGGAAAAATAAGAACCATTGTCATTGCAAGGTGTTATAGAAACTTAATATGTTCTAGGAACAGGATGGTGGCAATTTTCATTACAGATCATTTTAGGTCTGTCATAATTAGAAAGCAAAAGGAAGCAAATCTTATTGCATTGTAGAACAAGCTCTTTTTAAGGCTGATCTGAGATGCACCTCCACTAATGCAGCACTTTAAGGAAACGCTAAATAGACTCCCAGATACTCTCATTTATCACCCCATCTTTAAAATTCTGACTGTAGTAGCAATGTTTTGTAGTGAAATCAAGTGAAAGAAAATTATTTCCGGTTTAAATAAAATTTTAAAAAACCCAACAACCCTTTTTAGGATTGAATTGAAAGACCTCAAAAAGTCTACTTGATTTTTCATATCCTGAAGCAATTAGATGAGATGGGAACTCATGCTAATCCTTAACAATGGTTCTATGACTATATATTTTTAGCTGTTTTGATACAGTTGTGTGGGGGTTTTTGTTGTTTTGTTTTGTTGTTTTTTTCCTGGAAGAGTTAATAATATCTTTCAGAAGTTCCAGGAGTATCAGCATAATAAAGCAAAATCTTTAAGATGATTGAAACAGTTCAGGATTCCACCTACGGAAAAACTATATTGTCAGTCTTATCAAAACAGAGTTCAACCAATCACTTTTTAAGAACAGTATGAATGTGTAAAGCTGAGCACCTATGTGTGTGTGTCTGCAATACCTCTCCCTTAAACAGAAACTTTATTCTGAAGTGAGTGCTTGATATCTCTGGGTCCATCACAGAATTACTGAAACCTCCACTATGCTGGCATTCACCATGAATCATTTTCTCAAAAAAGTAATGCTTGTCTTCCACCTTCCCTAACAGTGGGCATTGTCAGAGCTCAGAGGGAAGAGAAGGTATTCTGAGGATCTCATGTATCCCTGCAACAACAGTGGTATGTTAATACAGAGTATTCTGAAGAGATGAGTCACCTCAACAGACACAGAAGAGTAGGTTGAGAACGTTGGCTTCTGCAAACTCTTTGGCATGACCAGTGAATGTCGAAGGCATGAATGTACTGAAATATTTTTTGAGTGAGCCATTAGTAATTTGAACCAGCATAATAAAAATATTTTTAAATAGCAATTTCATTTGTCATGAGCAGTTCATCACAGAATCTTTTCTTCTTCTTAGTCTCCATGTCCCTACTAACTTGTTTGATTTTCAGTTTCAGTCCAAGGCATTGAAGCCATTGTAATAGCTTTGGATTTTAATACTCTGAAGAAGTCAACATGGAAGATATAACATTAGAAAAGACAAATTCTTATAAAGATGCAGTTCTTCCCACAAAAAGGAGTTTGCAGTGAATGTTTAAAATACATTACTTTAAATATTTTTTAAAGTAAAATAAAGTATAAACCAATGAATTGTAAGAGGAAAAAAGATTGTTGCCCAGAGTTGGACACTGTCTAGGGACAGAATATGCTTCAATATCCTTTCACTTATATTCTTTCAGAAAATACAGCAATTTTTATGAATCAGCCAAACACATATTCAGTTATAGAAGTGCATGAGAATTGCGTCTGTCCAAAATACAAAGACAGCTCTTAAAATCCTGACTTCTTCCTTTTTTCTGTTTATTTTTAGGGATCATGAAATATGTAGTAGTAAATCTAGAATTTTAGGTTATAATGAAGCATTAAAACAGAATTTTATTTTAACTAAGAGGACAAAACTTTGACTAATTTTGACTGGTCTACATAAAATCTTTCATTATGAGGCCAAGTTCTGCCTAGGATTAATGGGCACTAATTCTTTGGTAGGTTATACTTGTTATCTAAGAAATTAATGTTCGTATAATTAAAAATCCTCATACAGTTATGTATCAGATACAAAAAAAATGTGCTGCCATATTTAAATAATATTGCTCTATCAATTCAGTCACTGGAAGTTTAAATCACTTATGTAGATATAATAGTCTCCTGCATTTTAGGCAAGGAGTTGAAAAGTCTATGTCTTGGTCCTGCAAATTTTTGTTCATGTTCCCTCTTCCTTAATTACTGAACCCAGGGACTTCTGCATGTTTATATTACATCTGCTCCTGCAAGAAAAAAAAATCTGCTCCATTTATAGCCATGTGTAAGTTTTGTGGGTTTGCATACCATTTTCACTTGAGTAATTTTTTATAATTGATTTATTTCTGTCTTTCTTTGCTGCATAGGAGCTCTCAAAAGTTTATTTCCCCTCTTTTCACATGTCAATACATAACTGGTACAGAAATCTAGATCCATTAGAATTTCATAGGTTTTATAAACTGAAAGGGCACAATTTACTGCAAGCGAAACTTCAAGCACTGTCTTGAAACATGAATCTTTTAGTCTTGTGTTACACAAGAGTTCAAGTAAGGTAATCATAACAGTTCCGTCTTTCCCTAAAATTAATGTTTCTATAAATCAATAAAGTCCTATGCTGCTTTTACAGACATGGTAATTTCAACATAGATATTTCAAAAATACTAACAAGGAAACTACGTAAAATAAAAATAACAAGGGCTGTTGTTCTTAGTGTGCTTTTCAGTTGAATGTTTGATGCAATATAAAAAAAAAAAAAAATTCTTTTTAAATATCTCTGCAATTGCGTTAGAGTTCAAGCTGGCATTCAGTTTTGCTGATGAGACAAGTCCTATAGTCCCAACACTTTTAACAACCTTATGCAAAGGGATATAATGTGAAATAGTAAAATACCTTACGGTTCTGCTAATTTCATATGAATGTGTTCATCTTTTGCAGCTGGGGACTCACCCCAGTTATCAAACACACCAAAAAAAAAGTCATTACTTGCTTAAATACTATTTGTTGTTGCTGACAAATTAGAACTCCAAATATCACAATCTCTAAAGCCAGAAGTGGCCTTGTGCTGAAAGTTACATTTATGGTGAAGGTTAATGCTGAGATGCAAGTGATAGTTGCCATTCTATGCAAATGCATGTGGATCACAAATGAGGTCTGCAGTAATTCTTCTCCTCTTACAGAAAAATAAAACCTTCATGTGAATTGCAGGATCTCTTTTCCGAGTAAAGGGTACTTTCTTTTCATTACCACAGTGCCCAAGAAGCCTGCATCTCCTTTTCTCCTCTCTTCAGCTGGTCTAGGGCACAGTAAAGCTGATGGGTGCAACCTGTTGTAATGAATCATGCAGTACTGATCCTTCAGTAAAGTTTGTCTTTCAGGGGAAAGAATTCCAGTGTTTCAAATAGTGTTCACCTAGAATTATCACAAGCTGTATCATACTGAGCAGTCTGACCAACTTGTGAATGCTGGGCACGATGCCACTGCAACAGATGGACATGGACGCTGTGAGACAAAAAAATCATGTATATGTATCAAATGTGAGAAATGAGGGCAAGACTCCAAAGACAAAAATATAGAAGTGTCAGTCTTGATCTAATACAGCTTTCATTCAAAGATGGTTTACCACTAGCATCTTGGCAGATAAACTAAAAGAAAAGAAGCTCAAACTGTGCAATAAGGGATATGGCCTGTTTAACCAGGTAGAAGCATGGCAGTAATCAGCAACGTAGCCTACTCTCTCTCTTATTCTTACAGTAGCTACTAAGGAGTGGGCTAAAACAAGCATAATAAATTAACATACCTAAATTCTGTTATGCTCATCTGTATTTCATTTTTACAATGATACATGCAGAGTCACACACACCTAAGGGTTGAATAGAAAGTAATGAACAGAGAAGTGAAGGCGAATCCCACCCTGACTTAGAGTACTCCTGGTCATCTGCTACTTTTTTGTTGTTGTTATTGTTTAGTGGAGAGGAGATTTATGAAAGATATTAGACTCGTGATGAGGTTTGCATCTAAGCTCACAACTTCTCAAGTATTTCCATTTCCAGTCTATGCTCTCCTTTTTCTAGCCAGTGCTTTACAGAATTAAGCAGCACAAACATTTCAGGTCTTACGGCCACTCAGTGTTAAAGAATGACCAGTGCTCGGCCATGCCTTTCCTCCTTATTAGTCTTCATTTAGACATCCCCACAAAAAAACATTTTACCGTTAATGATGTGTATGCTTGACAAAGTCTTTCAATATCGAGTGTCTCAAAAAAACAGACTATCCAAATCAGTTTAGTTTGATTTTTTAAAGTATTTTCTTTATCAAAATATGAGATAGTTGTACATCTCAGAGGCCTGAAGGGAGGTAGGAAATTTTTCAATTAACATGTTCTAGAGCACAAGTCTTTAAACTATCCTGATTTAGTATTTGTTCCTTTATACAGTGCACCTACTATTAGACACATGGTGTCACTCAGCTTGTTTCAATCCTCACTGAAGCCTCTGGAACACCATGCAGGAACATGAATGCCCCCTCCACAGATCTTCCTGAAATATGGAGGTCAGAAGGTAAAATGACCAGATGAGAACTATGAAATAGCTATCATAAAAAATGGCCCCTCCGAAGTTCATAGGTGTTGTGAAGTTCAGCAGATTAATGAAGCACACTGCACAAAATTCCTATGGCTCATTCAGAGCATGGCTTACAGAGGCACTTCTACAGTCAAAGGGTGTGGTAAAGGAAAAGTCATAGTGACAGTGGGTGCTGACACTACTGGAGTGTTGGATGGGGTCTTTTGATTTGTCTTGAAACAATTGTATCCTTGCAAACTTTCTCAGTGACTTTATGGGTCCTATTCTAAGATAAAAATATGAATTTTTTTTCTAAATGTTTCTAAATTTTATATATCAATTAATGTATATTTATTAAATTCATATACTTTTGAAATTAATCATCTTATTAAATCTTAGTGATATTGCATATTCAGAATTAATTTTATTGAAGATATCCATGTGTTTTGATTTTGGACAATTGACAATGTTACAATCACTTTCTGTTTTATTTATTGCAGAAAGGAATAAAATGTGTGTTTACACTTCTGTCAAACAGTCCCACTAAAAGAGCTTTCTGCAGACATAACTGCATAACTCAGCTGTGGTCATTTGACAAATAGTATGAGAAAATAATTTGAAAAATCTCAGAAGATTAAGTTCCAAGTAAGTTTTTTTCAAATCAGAGATTATTTTCAATATTTGCTTAAAAACTCCTTGAAACTTTGACATAGATTTTGTTCAATACTTTACATAGTAGCAGAAAAATCAGAAATTATTAAGACTTTTAAAATTTTTGTATAATTGCTTAAAATAATTTCTCTGCAGTAAAGTGTTAACAAAGGTTTATATCCTAAAAAATGTTTTGTGTTCTCAAAAGTGTGATAAGTTGTTGCTCTTCTTTTCCTTCTGATGTAACTATGATGAGTTTGCTGTGGAAGTTTATTCTTCATATATAAATGTTTCCAACTGATTTTGATCAATGGTTTTAGTTAGTTTTGTTTTTACATAAAGATAATTCTTTCATGGGCACATATTAAGATAGATGGCCTGACTTCCTTCAGATGTGCACATGTACACAATTACTTACCCATAGACTTTGGAGAAATTTTTCCGCAATAGATATAATACAAATAGTAAGTTTGCAGTCTCTTCCTTCGCTGTAATCATTGTTTTCTCAATGTTTTTCCCCTTCTCTCCTCTTCTCCACTACATTTGCCATTCTTGCCGCTTTAAAATTTTGCTTCTCCTATTTCACCTGAATTGGACAGGCACACTATGATTTACAAGTTCATATTTCACTTAAAAAGAGCTCATGATCAAGCATGTTAACATCAGGCTAAATCTATTTGCAATTTTTGATAGACAGTCAATTGGAACGGATGTATTTAATACATACAGTAGATGATTCTCCTTCATACAAAATTTCAGTCAATAATTTCACAAATGTGAAACCATAGATGAAAGTAAAAGAAATATGCATTTGTGTTGCATTGTAATTCCCATACACATTGCCTGCTAGTGAAAATCCAAGCTAATCAGAAGACAATATTTCATGAGGGACAATATTCAAGCATGATTCTTATCCAAGCAAAGTTCCCACAATTGAATTAATTATGGGGCTATCAAATTATTTTATATAGGATCTGTCATTTGTAAGCTGTTTAAAGTATAGTTAAAGCTAGCATTGTGGCAAGAGACTATATATCGTAGGTCTCTACATCTTTAATGAGCAAGGATTTATTTTTTCTTAAAAAGGAATTCAAAAGGGGGCAGTGTGCTTTAATTAAATAAAACACAATGGAGTTTTTTTTCATAGTCTCTGCAGTAAAACACACAGTGATAAAGCCATGTGTGCGTGTCTTGCTTCCCCCTCCAGATTCCAGTGCTAGCAAAAGATTTTGCCCTTGATCATGCGGTTTTAGACATGAAAGGCTTCAAATCTATCCAAGCTCAAGATGAACACAGAATGCTAATTTGGGTTCACATGAAGAGCTGGACAAGCAAAGTCTTTTCTTTTAAACTGTTAAAAATGTGCTCTTTTTGAGGTCCTTTTCCTACCATATATTTCTGAAGTACATAAAACTAATTCACTAATTTTTATAAAAGAGTAAATAAATTTTATAAAATCTATAATTGATATTAGTATGCTTTCCTTTGTTTGAAAAAACTTTAAATGTTATCTATTCAAAAAGGTATATTATTTTTTTAATATTCTGTACTCTTCTTTATCATATTGAAATTATACACTGTTAAATGAAAACAATTTTATACACAGCAATGTATACTGAAAAATATAAAAGGCTTGAAATCAAAATACAACAAAACCTATCAAAACAGGACACCTACCCGCAATACACCATCTTAAGAGTTATTTTGGACAACATTGATGAAGACAACAAAAGAGGCATGTACTGATATAGTAACGTTTTAAACAACTTAATATGGAATCTATGAGAAACTCCAAAATTATGTATAAAATATAAAATATAAGATGCTAACATGGGAAATAAAATGCATGTTTTAGTGTGATGAGTTTGGTATGGCAATGCATCTCTCTCTCTCTCTCTCTCTCTCTCTCTCTCTCTCAGTCCAAAAGAGTGTCCAGAAAATATCCCTAAGTAGAAAAAATGTCATAACTTGTGGTTCAGTATCTGGGGCTGTGCTACAAACAGCTACTTCATATGTCACTGGAGCAGAGAGACTCTGTCCCTTTTAAAGAATTTAATGGTTCAAAACTACTAAGTTTGTAATGCACAAAAAATTAACTTGCCATTGACTCATCTATGAACATTGTTCATTATTGACACTGAACAATTATAATTATATTTGGAGCAAAAAAAAAAAAAAAACCAAAAAAAGGAAGAGAAGAGAAGAGGAAAGGAAGAGCTAATAGAATTATTACTACTGTCAGACACCATATCTGACTAGAGACTGGCTGATATTTCTCCACCACCTGGAAAACAATTACCTCAGCCCTTTGGATTGCTGACCTCTAAATCTGGTGAGATCAGTCTACTTCTGAAACCATCTATTTCAGTTGTGAAGTGATCGCTAGCATGTCTCTTCATTATAAATGCAATTGCTCCTGCTGTCCAAAATTGTTGTTCTTGTTGTTACCAAAATTATTTGCTAGCAGAAATATTCTGTGTCTCTAAGCTGTAGATGTGAATGAAAGAATGATTAAAAGTCCAGTTCAGTGGAAATTAAAAGAAGGTGAAAACTGGATCCTTGTCTTTCCTGAATTAATTTTCCTGTAGTTTATAAAATTTAGTGTTCTTGAAGTGTATGGATTTTAAAATTTTTTCTAGAAACCTGATTAATAAGAATATAGCATTCTGGAACTGTTACTTCATGGTAAGGATGATCTGATGACGTACTCATAAAACCAGTGATAAAACATAGAATCAGTACCAGAAACAAAAAACCTCACTGTCCCAGCTAAAAATTTTGAAATTAATGGGAAAATTTCAATGAAAATCTAAAGATTGGAGCACTACCTTGCATTTCATTACACATGACAAGCCTTTTTAGTTCCTTGTTTACCACCCTCTATAGCATATGAAACACTCTACAGTGTTGATCAACTCTTTTGCACATCCTTAGAAGCCGTACAGTGAAGAGCGGAAAAGTGATCATTCAAATTTGACAACAGGCATAAAACCACAAGAGGAATGCTCATTTAATGTATGAATCCAACAGAAAACTGTTCCCTACAGTTCCCTAAAGTTTTTGAGCAAAGACTTTTGTTATCTCTAGCACTTCATGAAAGATTGCGAGCCAAACTGTGGCTAAAACACATGAAAAACTAATCACTTCTCTTCTAAAGTGTCTTGAGAATACCCTAAATTTGAACTAAAAAGAAGTGAAATCAGTCAATTGCATCTTATCTTAGAGATCCTACTCTCTGTGTCTTTCTAAATAAAAAATGACAATGCACAGTAAATAGGTATATGGCTTTAGAGATATATATATAAAATATATATATTTATTAAAAAATAAAGTCTGAAGCTGTATGCGTATCATATTTGAGTTGTTGACTTGTAGTTCAGGCAGACATAGTTGACTTAGAACAGAGTTTTTAGTGTGCCAGTCTTTAGAGCACCCACAGAAAATGATACTCCGACCACCAAAAGTCATGGAGCTATGACCAGTAATCCTCTAGTACTCTGATATGCATTTTAAATGCTAAAAGGTAGTGCAGCACCAAATATCAACTATTGCCAGTATGTTTATTCAGACACCATACTGGATACTCTATTTAGCGAAGCTACGTAACAATACTTCATTCCAAATTTTCATATATTACAAATCTTTTGCATAATACACTAACTTTTGTCTAGACAAGAGAGTTTTTATTTATTTATTTATTATTTATTTATTTATTATTTATTTATTTATTTACTTATTTTTATTGGGCTAATTTTAAGCATTTTTGTAATAGCTAGTGAAAGTTTGTAAGAGTTTTCATTATTACATTATTTGGATATCAATGTCAGTACAATATTTTCATGGGTTCACTGTTTAAATAGATAGATTTCCCACTGAAAATGGCAATATCTTAAGAGTAATGTCTTCAACTAAATTATGGATGAATTTTAGTAATTTCAAAATCAAATCTTCTCTATTCATCTGATTCAAAAAGAATATATTATTCCTCTGCTCCCCTAAGTACCCCACTCCAACTCATCAGAAGTAACACAATCAGGTACAATTATGTCACTCACAGGATGCTGCATAAAATGATGATCCCTAAGCAAGTTTTATACTAATCAAATCCAATGTATAATTCATTTTCTTGCTATTATTTTTCTAAATTTGGCTAATGCCTATAGATAAGATTAATTTAACTGTATGTTATGAAACCACCTGGAAATGGAAGATTTGCTGACATTTTCACTGCCAATCAAGAGTCTATCACTTCAGCACCAATGCTATCACTTACTGAGGAATCTCATCGCTCTTTGCCTCATGGACAAAAATACACTCATCAGATTCTTACTTACTACAGAAACACCCAAGGTACAGATTCGAGCTGCAAAAGTGCCATTTCTGTCTATATGTCTTCAGTAACTCTTACTCATTTCCTATGTTTCAGCAGCAAAATCAGCAGCACGATCTAGAACCAGTTTTAAAACCACCAGGCCAGAGGTGACATTATTAGTGCTTTTGCTGTTGCCATCATTATTACTATATCTGTGTGCTATCTATTGTCCACATTCCTATGGTCAGATGTTTTAAATCACGAACCAAGAAGATAAGTCATGTTGCAAGGAATTTATGGACCCACTACAGTATGAGAGAATGTGTAGAAACACATAGACGACATTCATAAGAAAATAACGAGACAGCATTGCTAAGTCCTCCATAGGCATTCCTCAAAACATAGTTTTATGAGAAATTTCAATATATTGATTTCTGTTGAGAATGTAGGGATATCAAAATGCTTGAAGAGGATTATGAAGACCAGCATAGTAAAGAGCATGAACATTATTATTTTTAAATTTAAAAAGTGTCTGGTGAAGACTTGTCCAGTTGAAGACAATTGTTAAATGCCCATAAATTCACAGGAAATTATAAAAGCAGTAGTGATAGTCTATAGTTTGAAAATGAAAAGAATCATCCAATGCTGAATATAATTACCAAATTAACATTTGCTGTACAATGAAAGTAGTAGAAATATTCACAGGTGCAGTCTGGGTGGATGTCAGCTGATGACTTTTCTCAGAACCATGAAAAAAGCTGCTGCAGCAGTGGATGTGTGCAATACTCAACTGAGAGAAAGGACTGGACAATTATGAATGCTCAGGAAATAGGGTGTCACAGAATCGGCTAAACGTACACATATTTTCACAACAATATCTATCTAGAGACACGATCAAATTGAGGATAATAATAGAGATGGAAATTATGGCTGCGAAATCATGGCTGTAGTGGTGACATTGCCTGTGCCCATTATAAAGGAGGAAGGAATTCCACTGTGAGCTTCACACCCTGGTCCTACACATAAAACTATGTGTCTTGATTCTTCTATTCCGCTGTTTCTGACTAAATTTTTTAAAGAATTCTTGGATGCGTAGATGAAGAGACTTCTCTGGGGAGCCGGTCTTCTTCTCAGCGTTTGTGATGATTACCAGAAGGCTTCTCAGGGCTTTGTCTCTGTGCAATCCAGCACTAACTGCAGTGTGCATCTCTGATGGCATAAGTGTACTTCTCCCACAGTGCAGGTACAGCTCTTTCCCACTGCAGGTGAAGAAAAAACTTTCTGTGAAAAAGTTTGTGGATAATTGAAAATTTTATAATTACATCCCCAGACAGGTTGACCTAGAGCTGGCAGGTAGTTATTGGCGAGGATTCATGAGAGGTAGCCCAATATTCTCTTTAGGGAAAAGGAAACAAGTTAGGTTTTGCTTTCAAAACTTGTTGCATAGTTGCTTTTGATTAGAAGTCTGCAAGTGAGAACAATGTTATAAGAAGTCAGGCTAACATTCAGATTATCTCCCAAGTCTAATGCTGCTCCATCATTCCCCCTCCTCATTGGACTCCAATGCACAGAAAGTCAGACTTCTCTTTATCACAGAGAGGGGTTGGTCCTTGCCCCAGCCACCATTAATGCTACAAAAAATGGGAACAGAAATAGACTTTTGCAGCACCCTCAGATATCCATAGGAGGTGATAAAGACTATTCAGTCAGAGTGGAAGACCAGTCAAAAAGGAAATATGAAAATCAGAGCAAACATGAAATCAAGAGAGGTCCTGCTTACAAAGAAGAAGAAAACAACTAACTTTTTCAAGATAAAACAATAAATCATTGAATACATACTTTGCAGAGTTTTGGGTTGAGAAGGTATTTAGATGACATTAGATGACAGTAATTTCCATTGCACTGAACATATAGAGTGGGTTTGAAAAAGCGTAGAATATGTTTAGAAATAAGTACGGAACAGCAATTGAAAACACTCAGTGAGCACACAGATAAAAGGAAGGTCAAAGTTTGCAGAATAAAGCAGAGTCAAGCAGACTTTTTCCTATGATAGGAAAACCAGAACCATTTTGCTGAGCACTACTGGTTTTGCTGAACAGTAATTCTCTGTGTGATTCTGTACTGTAAAAGGCCATCAGGAAATAGGGAGGAGATTAGAGTGGATGTATTGGAACCAGTGGGAGAGAGAAAGGAGATAAGACAGGATACTGTGCGAAAAAGGGAGAAAGAGAAAGAATAAAAGGGTTAGAAGAATGGCATAATGTCAGCTCGGTTTGTCTGTGCTAACCTGGATAAGACTTGTTCAGCAGGGATGAATACAGATCTGAGGAGCAGGAGATCAAGCACGCAGTGAAGGAAGCCAGTGTAGTTATGATAAGTGCAGACATTTGCTTCTTGCTGAGAGCAGCAGCCTCACATGTAGCCTCTGCAACTGGTGATGTTGGGACAGACCAGCAGAAAGAAGAAGCAGAATAAAGTGCAGAAAAGTCTTCTTGATATCATTGGGGAAAAAACAAAAAGAAGATAAAGTAAAGGGAATGAACCTGAGAGACTGGAAGAAGGCACAGAATGGTTAAGCAGGAGACGGTGAGAAAAGGATATCAAAGATTATATGAGTGGGTCACAAAATGGTGGAAGAAAAACCAGGAAAGCTGGTATAGATGAAGAATGAGTCAAGCAAACAGCCCGTTTGGGTGCAAAGCTGACCAAGGGAGCGACAATAGAGGAGGGCTAAGAAAAGGTTCACCTAAGGTGTCAGATGAATAATCAAGTATAACTGAGTTACTGATATTATTAGAGTAGCTAATAGAAGAGTAGGTAACTCTTCTGTAACTACCTGTGAACTTCTGTCCTTCAAATCTGCGCTAGTAATATATATTTAACAGTACATTTCTGATTATTTGAAGCTTACATAGAGACTTCATAGCCTCTCTCTTATACCTTAGCAAGCTGATTGCTTCCTAGAAGTCTCTATCAGAGAAGATGAAAGCAATTTAAAGGATAACTTTTTTCCTGGAGCCAATATTGGCAATTTTGCTTGGATTTACACATCACTGTACAGCGAGAGAGAAACAGATTAAATGGAAAAAGATATAAACAAAATCATTTTGAAAGAGTACTCGAGGATTTACGGTACCATACTTGACTAGAAGTGATTGGCAGCACATTAAATAGAGCTTTGTGTCAGCTGCAGAGTGGACTCTGCAAAGACAGGATGTCAAGTTACGAACTGCAGACTTTGCGACTCCAACTTAACTCCTTGTTACATTTTGTGATATTAGCTAGGAGAAAGTTTATATCTACAGTGCTGGCAAAATTAAACACACACACACACGCACATTGTCATGTTAGCCAAGCAAAATTTTAACTAAAATAAAATATTAGTGAAACAAAACTAAAAAGAGAAACAAAACAAATCTTGGCATTTTATAAGTAGGTTATTTCAACAAGAACTAGATGGGCTGCAGAGGCCCTACACTGAGCTGTAGCTTTGTCTTTGAAAGAAAGCTATTAGCTCTTCCTGTAGGTTAGGGCCTCTTTAGTTTGACAAACTTCACTTAATTGGTTTCTAAAGATTTCTTGACAACATGTACTCCAGCTTTTTTTCTCCATTAGTGGTTATGACACCACTGTTACAGTACAATATCATCACCAAGGATAGAAAGGCCTGGTTTATATACAAGTATGCAAGTTTATTTTATTTTTTCTATTAATTTAAAAGATTTTCTCAGGAAATACACACTGGGATCTAATTGAATTCTGGAAACATATGAGAGCCTAATGGATGTGGACACTGATACCAAAGTCACAAACATTCCCTACTGGAAAAAAAAATTACTTTGAACAGCTATGTTCTTTTTATGTGGGGATCTTAAGGTGTTTTGAAAATATTCTACAGTGATTCTACTTTCACACGGGCCCTTTGAGAGAAGTAAGCAGTGTTTTAATACCACTGTCTACAGTACACAGATTATGGTCAGAATTCCATTGTATTTGTAAACTATAGACTTCAAGAAGGTCTACAGATATCTTTTAGTACCAAATCTCTCTAATAATATTTTCAGAAAAACGTAATAAGTACTCTGAAGAGTTTTACTATATATACTGTTACTGCAAGCCTTGTAGTATAGTAGTTTGAAACCATGTAGTGCTTTGTTTTGGCTTTGTGTGCAAATACTGTGTATAAATGGCAGCTGCAAATAGGAACAATTTTGTCTGAGGGACTCAGCAAGAGAAAGATTAAAACTTTCATATGTTCAGAACACAGGCTGTGCACCACAATTACGTTTCCCAAGATATGACTGCTCTAGAGAAGCAAAATTAATAAACAATCTGTATCATAATTAATCAGCAGTTTCCTGAAGAAAGCCCAAACACTCATCACATCTATTTATTTTTAAAGTTGCTTTGCACAATATTTCATTATTACTGGAAGACTAATGAAGCTGCACATATTTGGTACTTCTGAAGATCAAATCTAAGCATTTTTTAATTAGTCATGAGAAGATTTAAAAGGAGAAAGGACTTGTCATCAATCTGTTCCCATGAAGTTTTACAGAGAAACACTCATTTTCTCAGGTTCATTCAGCAACCATAGGAATAAAGTCTATCCAGCACTAACTCTCCAGCAAACTGGAGAAAACTGAAGGGAGAACTGTGTATTGCAGTGTTAAAGGTGCCTTGCTTTTGATGTCAAAAAATCTGTCACATACTAGGGGGGAAAGCAAATCAAATGAAAAGCAAGTCAGAAAGGAAGAGAAACTAAGAACATGAAAAAAAATTGAAATGTGAATGGTTACTGATGGAATTAATAGATTAATAAGTAGCTTTGTCTCTTCAGAAAAGAATCATTATTAAAGTCTTTATTTTAGAGTGTTTTATTTCTTTGATATCAAACATAAGAAATTTTAATTAAAATTATGTGCTTCCTTCTTATTGTTTCTTTTGTTTATGCTACACAGTACATAAATATATTTACACTCACACACAGAATCATATAGGTAGAAATGATCATTAAGATCTTTGAGTCCAGCCATTAACCCAGCAATGCAAAGCCGAAGACTAGACCATGTCACTCACTGCTCTAGCTGGACATCTTTTAAATGCCTCCAGGGATGATGACGCAAACACTTCCCTGGGCAGCCTCTTCCAGTGGTTGACACTCTTTTGGTGAAGACATCTTTCCTAACAGCTATTCTGAACCTTTTCTGTAGCAAGCTGAGGCCATTTTCCCTTGTCCTATTGCTGGTTACCTGGAAGAAGAGACTGACTCCAAACTCACTACAGTGTCTCTTTAGGTAGTTGCAGAGAACAAAAAGGTCCCACTCAGCCTTCTTTTCTCCAGGCTTAATATTGTGCTTCAGCCCTTAACCAGCTTCTTTGCCATTCTCTGAACATAGTCCAGCACCTCAATGTCCTTCCTGTAGTGAAGGGTCCAAAACCGAAAACAAATCTGAACGCTGCTTCATAAGTAGCAGGTGTGACCTATCCTTCTTTATATCATACAAAACTTACAGTCAACTCTACTCAGCTAAATATATCTCTGACAAAGTTTAACAGATACAGGCTTTTTTGGGAAGAATATATTGTGTTTGGGTATTTAGTAAAATTAGAATGATTTATGGAATGTTTTAAGAGAGATAGACATAGTGAGACGGGAGGGAAAAGGGGTTGAGGTTTATTTACAATAAAGGCTGTAAATAAGGCAGATTGTCATGATTTATATACCAATTTTGTAAAGCTTGAAATTTGGCTGAAACAATGTACATTTGGCTAAGACTCCATGAACATTAGAGGTATAGGCAGCATTAAACATTTTTGAAACCACTCAGCAACAAATTACAGACAGTTTCTTCTCCAAGTTTCTTATCAACCAATTTGTTATTATTCTGCTGCAAGGCTTTCTCTTTGGGAGAGCTGGAAAGAAATGTAAGATATAACTGAGTTAAATAAGACACTTTGAAAACACATTCATGAGTCGTCCTGTGCAGGCATGGAGGGGTCCCACGGGCCCCCCACACAGTGCAGGTGTCTGCATCCACCACCGCTGGCACCCACTTGCCTTCTCTGCCGCCGCTTTCTGCAGCTGGGAGAAGCACGGTGAAAGCAGTTACAGAGTTTTGTAAGGAATAATAAAAGGTGCTCCAATGTGGAGAATGTGTTGCAATACTTTTCAACTGCACTGACGCTTTGGGATGCCTCCAGGGGAAGAGTGCAGCTCTCAAGCGATACTGATGAAATGGGTTTATGCACAGAAGTAGTCACAGGGGTAGGAGGAGAGGGGGGAGGACGAGGCAAAGGTGAAGACTTTTCAGCAGTGTCTCTGTTTTTAACAGGAGCTTTCTGAGTCCGAGGCAGATTAAGAATTGCCTTTTTAAATGGCACCTGTCTCCTCCCTCAGGCCCCACTGGATCATCAATAGGAGCTGCTTTTGCCTTTTCACTGAGTTGCCCATTTTTTGTTTCCTCCTGCTCTTTTTTCCATTGTTTTAAAGTTTCAAAAAGCAAGCGCCAGGTTGTTGTTAACCCCTGCGCGTCTTTATCTCCGGGGGAGATAGCGTCCTACAGCTTTTCTCCTACTGCATTCCAGGAACTTACACTAAAGCAACACTCCCGTCTGCTGGGAAATCATGCGATTTTGCCCACAATAATGGGCAGTGCTTGATCTGTTGTGCTGACCCCTATGTGCTTTAACAGAGATTTCCATGTAGACAGCACAGTCTTTTCCTGGCTAGTCAAATTGTTCCCTATATTAGGGTTGTCCCCAGCGGCTCACCTCAGCTGAGGTGTCAGAGTCTGGTCCGGACAAACAGCAGAACCCTCTGCTCTTGAGCTATGCTGGGCTCCAACTCCAAGGCACCTTGCCCTGCCATTCTTTAAGAGCAAGTCAGCTCCAACCAGGGATCGCTTCGCATCCCTGGTCACACACCAATCTCTGGGGTGATCAATCGCTAGGATCACGTCACTCTTCGCAATCACATTGCCCTCCATTATCACGCAGTTGAGCTGGACACACGACATAAACACACGTTGTAATCCGAAAGTAAAAGAAGTTTATTTAAAAAATTATGTATTATTTTTTACAGTTATTTTTATACCTTTCTAGCTACTAACAAACAATGACAGTACTGTCTAAAAAACAAAAAGTCTATTCAAGTAGTAATACAATTAGCTATACAAGCAAGTAGTTACATATTTAGTATAATTTTTTTTTGTACGCTCTTGATGTTCCATAAAAGTACATCTCCTTGTGTGCAAAACATCTTCTTTCATTAATTATCTTCTTGGCTAAAACTTTCACTGTAACTACAAATTCTCATGAGTAAATTTTAACAGTATTAAAATTGAACTCTATAAAACTTTTAGACCAGTTGTTAGTCTCAACAGAGTTTTCTGCTCAGAGAATGCACTTAATCACAGAACACGTAATATTTAGTACTTGATCACTGTCAGGTATCTCCATGGAGAAAGAAAAGAGAGGCTTTGTGTTGCTACAATGAAGACTGTTTATTTCTAATCTCACTACAACTATTTCTTATTATTGCTTATTTCTAATCTTCGAAGACTGGGACATATCACACAGCACACCTTAATCTCATCCTTCACAAAAGCAGGTATTTAAAGACCATTTAAAATACTCCCAAATCGTTGTAGTTCTGGTTAAATTAGGTCAGTTCATAATTTACTACGGGGAGAAAATGTCCATATTTCCCTTATAGTCCCGCATCTGTCTGGAGATTGTGATTGGCAAAGAAGTCTTATCTTGGGCTCCTCCATAGGCTGCAATCCCCTTAGGGATGGGTCCTCCACATCTCCTTAAAGGGCCCTATTCTGTCACAGACCACCTCATCCTAAGAGTGCCTATCCAGGATTTTTCCCCACAATGACTCTTCCATTTTGTTTCTCTGAATGCATCTCTCCACATTTCTCATCAAACAACTCCTTTTTGTGTGTCCTCCCATGTTCCCTCCATGTTCCCACCCATGTTCTATGGCCTCACAGGCATCCTTACCTGCCTCCTCTCATTTTACCTTTTGTGTTTCCTCATATGTTTCTTCCTGGGTCTCCTGTGTGCAACAGCCACTACTTTCATCCAAATATATCTAAGCAGAGGTGTTGCATCATCCTCACATGAGCTGAAGTTTTAGTGTCCAACAGGCTGCTTCCAACCATTGCTGGTCACCTGGAGCCAGCTGTGACTGGCACCAACACCACCCCAAACCTTGCCACTTGTGCCCAATACAGAGATCCAGTTTTATTCACCAAAGAAACTGAGCCAGGTGTTTCATCTGTGAATTTTTCAGGAGGCAATTCTTCCCTTCTGGTTCCACTCTGATACTATCAGACCTGCCAACCCATTCTTTGTCCACAGTATCGCTGACTCACTGAACCATCATAAATGATGAAGATCTGACCTTTCAAAATTGAACTTACCATGATTACCAAAATAAATTTTAAGTATACCTTCTTTTCTACTCAGATGACTGTGCCAGACTTTGAAAGAATATGAAATAATAAAAATTTATTCCTCCTTGTAACAGCTGAAGAGACAGTCCACTCTCTAATTGAATGTTTCACCTCCCTTGCTCCTAAGAATGTTTATTTACAAACTGACACATTGTCAACATCTAAATTTGGTAGACATAGCCTGAACTTGCTGTGTTTTAATTAGGAAAAAAAGAACAACACATTCTGTGGCACTACATACAAATTAATTTGAAAAATGCAACCATTGCTGAACAAAGACAAATAATATGAACTTTGTATTTACCTCTTGCTTGTTTCCAAAGGAAAAATTCTTCTTGCTCCTTGTAGAGAAAGTAAATATGATTTACCTACCACAACCAATGTATAAAAAGAGAAGCTAGTTTTGATCAATTCAATGAATACACACTTTGTCAAACTTCCCGAATAATTTCTGAATGTTAAATATATATATGAAAGATATTACAGAGTGTACCTTATATATTTTCATAAAAAATTACATGGATTGCAAACAAAACTGGCATACAATTCTTTCTCACATCCAGAATTCTTAATAAATAATAATGAAAGGGAGAAAGAAATATGAACTAGCAGTCTATATATTTTCATTAATTTTCTCTGTTACTTTATCTGAAATACTTTACAAAATTGACTCCACAGTAGTTGTCATTAGAAAGTAAAGACCATAGGTTGTTACCAACAACAGTCTGTTCCCCTTTATTGCCATGTAATGCACACTAATGTGACATGTCTAAGCTTGTCAGTTTTAAGAAATTGTTCTTACAAATTTTATCTCTCAAACAAATTTAAGATTGAAACCCAATAATCTCCCAAAGTATTCCTAACAAGAACATATTTTCAATGAGGCAGAAAATAGTACATAATATGAAGCGCTTGGAATAGAGTAGAATTTTTTAAAAATGTAATTTATTCTCATAAGAATAAAGAAAGATAGAAGGAAAAAAACCCTTGTTATTATAAGAATTTTAAAAGTTTTCTTTCAGGTAGTATTTAATAGTTTGAAAATAAATGGTGTGATAATTTTCAGATAAACTACACATACATAGTAAACAAAACAATAATAAAATCTAAAAGGCACTAAAACCACTGAAATGTTCCCATTGAATTAGATTAATTTTCTCAGTTTTCTTATTTTGTTGAATACAGTGTGCTTGTGTGGCTCACAAGACACGCAAAGACAAAACATTCGTTTTTATATTTATGGTTCCATTACATGAATAAGGCAAAAAGAGAAGTAGGCACTCCTGAGAGGAAAATGTGTCACTCCTTTTTCTTCAATTGATATTTTTGATTGACAACTCTAAATTTTTGATTTCATGAACTTTTGGAGAGAGACAAAATAGAAGGTATATTCTGTTAGAGTGTTCTTGGCATGCTGATACAATCAGACAAGTTAAGACAAAGCCCACAAAAAATTAAATGTTGCTTTAAATGCTAAAAGGTAGTGCTGTGTGATATAGACTCTAAACAGAAGAAACTTTCCAAGCATCTCCTTTCTGCTTTTTCTCACAGTCAGCCCAGGCCCCTTGCTGTTTTCTCTCACTTTTCTCATCACGGTTGTGGTTGGCAACAAAGCCACATTACCCTGCAAAAAGCCTTCTCATCCTTTTTTCAACTGTACAAGGTATATACTCATGCAATACTCTCTGACAGTATCTTCCTACCCGGCCCAAACTCACCATCTGATCACTCTTCTCTGTGTTTTTGCTGGATCTTTCCTGTGTCTAACAGGGTCAAGGCAAATTCTTGATAAATGGTGTCTCACTTTCAGCTATGAGCTGGTGTAAAATTGCTACTGCCTGAGGTGCCCTAAGAATACCAACAGCCAGCTCAGATCTTCCTCTGTAAAACTTATTTGTAATGTCTCATAAACTCTCACGGCTGTTGTGAGAATTAATTAATTAGTCTTGGCAAAGCGTGTTGAGATCTTCAGACAAAAACTACCATGTGCAGCCCCATTCCTCAGGCTGCTGCTGATTATTCTTATCTTGCTGCTGTGTTCCTATCTGATTGTCACACACACGCCTTGTGTTGCCCCTACTTCATGCTCTGGGTCTCATAATGAAACATCAGCCTCATGTGCCTGCTCCATCCAGCACCATGTCTGAGCGAGGGGGAAGTTGGGCTAGGGTGATGAAAACAACCTGTGGTACTCTAGAAGAAACAGTGAGTCCTACCAGGCAAAAGAAGTGATGGAGGGAGAGTTTAAACAGATTAAGGTGCTATTCAGGTCTTTTTGAATTGCAGAAATCTGAGCTGAGCCACTTTCTCACCTTTATCTTTTTTTTTTTTTTTAAGAAA